>VUJU01002322.1:0-38821 GCA_009835225.1 Aphis craccivora
TCAGAACAGTTTTCAAAATTGAAATCGAATAGTTTAAACTATGTTAATTTTTGGAAATTCAAAGGCCATTTTAGCGCTTGAAAAATCGAGTGACGAAGACCCTTAAATACTAGTAACTATAATAAATAATATTAATGAATCGACATTAAATAATTCGTAAATTTTCGAAAATATTAAATACTAGATTCAATTTTATAATTTTATAAATGGCAATTTTCCGAATTTCCTACAACCCTATAAAACTTGAAAATTATATTTTATATTTTAATTTCCAACTATAATACTTTTCCATTTATTTAGCGCACGATATATATTTAAAAGAGAAGGAGGGTACTTTATATTATTATACATATAATACAGACCACAATGAACTGATATTTTATTTTATTTCAAACACTGTTAAAAAAAAAATTGTAAAATAAAACTTTAGACTGTCTTTTCAGACAAAAAAAATTGGTTGTTTCTATAGGACAAAATCACTATTCACGTAATTTACTTTTGAGAGGAAAATGTCAAATGACAAGACGAGTATCACCAAGCGCCGTATTTAAGTATTTTTAAGGGGTTTGAAATAGGCAATTTGTTATCATAAATGTAAAATATCATGTCATTATCAATTTTAAATACTAGTTGAAAGTAACTGACAAGTAATACAATGTTACTATATTAGTAGCATTAATAATTGTATTGTAACTACAACATCATGTAGAAAAAATAGAGTAGGCTACAGTTTCAAATTAGAAATCAAATTTTACTGTTAATGTTAAAGAATATTGTTTGTACAATAGGTATTGTTTTTCATGTTTAATAAGTTCTTTCCCACATAGACAATTTTTAATAATTTAATCAAGAAACAAAATATGAGAATAAAGTATATGAAAATAAACAATAAAATATAGAACTACAATAAATTTGTTAAAATGCAATTTTTACTTTGAATACTTGGGACATACATATAAAGAGGGATTGTGGCGCCCCAAATATTTTTTCTCTGATAGCCAAATAATTTATAGTAAGATAAAGTCAAATAATGTGTGTACTCAGTTCAATATAACAATAAATTATACAAAACAAAAGAATAATAATTTACTTCTTTCCACCGAACTCATTAATATGATATAGTACCAAATACTACCTTTAGTGTCCATCAACTTATATATATTATATATGGTTCAAAACTCTTATGTGCAAGACACAGTAAAAATTTTCATTATTTAAATTATTTTAGTTCTAAAACTTATAATGCAGAATTCTAACTAAAATAGTATATTACTTCTTATATACTAATGATATAATATAATACAATAGACTCTCAGTAATCTAGCTATATGATAATCCAGTACATTCAATAATCTATCTTTATTTTATTTTCACTATTTTTACTTAAACGATTACAAGAAGTCTTAGTAGCATTATTTCAAAAGAAAAAAAATTGATAATTTTTTTAAACTTGTCTTATCAAAAGAATAATTCAATACAGTTATAAATTAGTATATTATTATTTATGTTTTAATAAAATAAATTAAGGTATTTCAATAGAAAAAAATGTGATATTTTGTAAACCTCCATTAATTTGGTGTTTTTGTTAATCTAGCAGTCCTCTGGTCTGATATCTGCCAGATTACCAAGAGTCTAATATATAATGTTAATTTCAAATAATTACAAGTAAGTAATAACTGTTTACTTACTAAAGTATTTCCATTTTGACTGCTTAAATATGTTTGACTTAATTCATAAAGCTCCAAAGCTGGCTCTACCTACAAGTAATATAAATAGTTTGTAATAACAATAATAAATGTTAATTCTCATTTAATTTACCTTAACAGTTACACTTGTTTCTGATGACTTGATCATATCAATAATTTCATCTCTATTTTTATCAGAAACAGGACTACCGTTTACTTCTATTAATTTATCCCCAGGAAGAAGACCAGTGTAATGTGTTTTATCTTGTCCTGGCTCAGCAAAAATCACTGGTTTCAAACTTTTTGCTGTATTTTCTGATACAAGACCTCGTCTTAATGAAAATCCAAAATCACTACCAGGTCCTGCTCTTCTATTAATGGTCAATACTCGAGGTTCTACCTTCACAATTGGAATGAATGGAAGTTTTAAGTTTTCATCAAACTCATCAGTTAAATAATCATTTCCAGAAGGACTAAGGTTAAATGGTGTAGCAAAACTACTATTTGTTGTTGAGTCTGTAAGGCTATCAATACTTGATACTCTTGGAACATTTTCATACACGATTAATTCATTTTTTAATGTATTCGTTTGTAAAAGAGAATCTGAATCAAGATCCTGTAACGGTCCATGTTCTAAAATTGGTGGAGGTTTAAGAATGCCTCTGCGGGGAGGAAGAGGGGGAGTTTGAACTGCTTCGTCAGTCTCGTCACGATTTAATGGAGCAAAAAAGTTGGCACTGTAATCTGCAGTAATTCCACTAGGCAACTTTTGTTTTTCTTTACGCCTAGTACGTAGTTTTAATGATTTTCTCACCTAAGAAAATGACAAAAAAAATTATATATACTTATTTTAAAACAATATTATGTTTTTCTCACCTCATCCAATCTTAACAAATCATCAGAGGACATACTAAAGCTGCCTTTTTCTTTTTTTTCTTTTTCTTTGCGCATTTTCTTCATTTTTTTTCTTTGCTCTTTTTCTTCAGTTTGATTATTGGCTGAACCCTGTGACCCATATCCAGAACTGCTTCCATTATTCACCACATTGTGGGAACCAGAACTTTTTTTCATAAAATTGAACATCACGATTGATAATGGTAAATTATGATTCTAAAGATGTTATAAGAAAAATACTATAAGTTAGTTATTTTTTAACATTATAATATTAATCATTTATCATATATAAAGATATAATACAATCAATACCACATAAGAAATACATCTTTTAAGGTGGGAAAGATAAGGGACAATAGGGTCTTATAACATATTATAATACATTATGCAGTCGAGTCTTGATAACTCCAACTTCGGTAACTCGAATTTTATTATTGTCCCTAGAAAATTTCTAAACACTCAATGCAATATTTGTAACTCAAAAAATGTATAAGTCAAATTAATTTTTTTAACCTTTGAAATTCGAGTTATCAAGACTCGATTGACAGACATATCATTATTTTTTTCTATACAACACAGTTCTCACCTTAAGCTATTCTGTTATTCCAGAATGTCATTGTTGAACTAGCATTTTGGCATCAGAAGTGCATTTACAATGCAACTATGCTTAATAATCATAAATTTGTGTTCTGAAAAAACAAAAAAGTTTTTCTTTATAACTAGTTAAGTTAATTATTTTTATGTATATTATAAAAATACATTATATAATATATTACATTAATACCAAAATTCAATTTTTAATAGTCAATTAATTAATTTATAATTATTAGATTATATTTACAATAACTGTAATTCAACTAGTTAATTATTAAATCCTTAAAGTGATAATAAAATCCAATTAATAGACATGGGTCTAGAACTCTAGAACAAACTTTTAATAAGTACAGAACCGGCTCAAGTGTTTAAACACACCTAAGCAAACTTGAGTTTTGCCACCCCTTACATACTGCATCAAACATTTTTTTTATCTATAATACAAAAATATTAAATTCCGCCCTAGATGTGGGCCTATGTCACCTACCCCTTGAAGGCTTGAACCAGGCCTGAATAAATACCTATATTAATCTTAATAATTTTACTAATTTTTTTTTTTTTAGTTATTGTTTTTTTAATAAATATTAAATACAATATGAATAATGCATTATTTCAATTTATGTTTAGATACCTATAGATATAGGAATTCAAATTCACAAACACCATTAATAAATTTCATAAAATGATATACTATATCACTTATTAGTAAGCATAAAGACCATAAATATGTCATCAAAATCAAAATGCAAACATTGTTTAATATTTATATAAGGTACAAATTAATTGTTCTAGTACCTATATAAAAATTAAATTGAATACTATATATCATTATAACAAGAATTAAATCATTAAATAAAATTTTACAAAACAAAGGGGAGTCATTCTGCTGTATACCAGGCTTAGAATAATAAACCATTGAATAGGTTGCAATGTGTTAAATTTGGATCAAATAATAAATCAATGCATACCTACAAAAATGACTTTTTCACAACAAAAAAAAAAAACGATTTTTTTAACATTTCTAAAGATATTTTAGATTCTGAGCGGAGCGATGAATGTATTGATTTTACAATGTTGTGTGTGTTTTTTTTTTTTTGTGTCTGTATACACGAGAACGTGTTAAAATAATGCTTCAATTTCAAACTTTGGGGATGGTTTCCTATGGGAAAATTTATATCTAATCTAGCTGATGCATTAGGGACGTCATTTTTTGAATTTCCCAATAGTTTTCAAAAGCGCCGGGAAAAACCAAAAAAAATGACCGAAAAACAGGAATTTTTACGCAAAACCAGTTTTCGACCAAATCGATTTTTTTTATGGTTGTAATTCAAAAACTAATTACTATAAACACTTGAAATTTTCACCAAATGTTTATGTCAGTGTTCTCTATATACAGTTAAATTTTCAAAAAATTTTGACTTTTTTTGAGTTATTTATAGACCACAGAAATTTTCGATTTTTTTGAGAAATTTTTTTTAAAGTGTCGATAAAAAAATTTTGGATGACCAAAAAGTTTTGAAAATTTAATATAAGGTTTCTTATGAGTTTTTCTAATTGCAGTTAAAAAAAATTAAAAATCGATAGTCACAATTTTTTTTTATAAGCGTTTATAGTTCAAATTTTTACGAAATCTGTCGAAAACGCGAAAATTTGCAAGTAATTTTGAAGTTGAAAAATCATAAAACTGTTTGTGTTTATAACTAAGGATTAAAAATACAACACTAAGTTTTCCTTCAAGTATCCATAGAGAAAATTCGAAGCATCACTATAGAAAAAATGTTAAGTACGTTTGAATTTTAAATTTTTACGTAATAGCGTAACGATAACGATTTATCCTCAAACGGTTTTAAATATTTGTTTTTATTCAAAAAATATAAGTCGTAAATACTTGAAAATTTTACCAGTTATTAAAATTCGCATTTTCTTTACGTGATTTAAATTTTAAAATATTTTGACTTTTTTGAGCTATTTATCGACAACTGAAATTTTCAATTTTTCTGAAAAATTTTTTTTGAAGTGTCGATAAAATTTTTTTGGCCCAATCAAAATACATGGAAATTTAAAACAAAGTTCCTCATAAATTATTCTTATAGTGATTAAAAAATTATAAGAATACATAGGCACAATTTTTTTTTATTAGCATTTGAAGTTTAAATATTGACAAAAATTTGTCAAAATCATGAATATTTGCAAATTATTTTGTAGGTATAATTCATAAAAAACGTTGTATAAGTAGCTAAGAATTGAAAATTTAATACAAGATTTTCCTTAAGTTAAGCTAATAATAATTATAAAAAAAAACTTAAATTTTGATGTATTCAAACCATTAAAGCATAAACCACCTTTTTCACTAACTACTGGAAATTATATCCTATTATATCCGAATCGTTTTTCGTATACAATGATACTTATCATTGGATTCAAATTTAACACTCCTATAATATATAATAATGATCCATACGGCACCTAATGTACAGCAGAGCGGTATACCCACTTATCCACTTTTTTATAATTTAAACCTAACCTAACCCCCCCCCCCCAAGAAATTATTGAAAATAAATCAATATTTTTTTGTATGGCATCAATAACAAATATTAACAGTGCAGTGATATAGAGCAGTGTTTCTCAACCTCTTTAGTGTCGCGATCCACTAAACAGGTATAAAATATGGTAAATCACTTTGCGACCACCCTATTACTGTATTAAGTACAAATTTGAACAATAAAAAAGTGGGTAAGTGCCAAGTGGGTACCGCTCTGCTGTACTTTAGATGCCGTGTGGATCACTATTTTATATTATAGGAGGGTTAAATTTGAATCCAATGATAATTATCATTGTATACGAAAAACGATTCTGAACGGAGATGATTTGTCAGCCTATAGGATATAATTTTCAGTGGTTGGTGAAAAAGGTGGTTTATGTTTTAATGGCCTGAATACATCAAAATTCAAGTTATTTTATAATTATTGTAAGCTAAACTTATGAAAAATCTTGTATTATATTTTCAACTCTTAGCTACTTAGACAAAAATTTTTATGAATTATACCTACAAAATAAATAGCAAATATTCATGATTTTGACGAATTTTTGTCAATATTTGAACTTCAAATGCTAATAAAAAAAAATGTTGCCTATGTATTCTTATAATTTTTTAATCACTATAAGAATAGCTTATGAGGAACACTTTGTATTAAATTTTCAAGTATTTTCATTGGACAAAAAAAATTTTATCGACACTTCAAAAAAATTTTTTTAGAAAAATTGAAAATTTCAGTTGTCTATAAATAGCTCAAAAAAAGTCAAAATATTTTTAAAATTAAATCACGTAAAGAAAACTCCAATCTAAATAACTGGTAAAATTTTCAAGTATCTACGACTAATACTTTTTGAATAATAACAAATATTTAAAATCGTTTGAGGATAAATCGTTATCGTTACGCTATTTCGTAAAAATTTAAAATTCAAACGCGCTTAAATTATTTCCTATAATGATGATTCGAGTTTTCTCTATAGATACTCGAAGGAAAACTTGTGGAAAACTTAGTGTTGTAATTTTAATCCTTAGATACAAACACAAAAAATTTTATGATTTTTCAACTTCCAGATTACTTGCAAATTTTCGCGTTTTTGACAGATTTCGTAAAAATTTGAACTATAAACGCTTATAAAAAAAAATTGTGACTAACGATTTTTAATTTTTTTAGCTACAATAAAAACAACTCGTAAGGAACATTGTATTAAATTTTCAAAACTTTTTGGTCATCCAAAATTTTTTTATCGACACATCGAAAATTTCTGTGGTCTATAAATAACTCAAAAAAAGTCAAAATTTTTTGAAAATTTAACTGTGTATAGAGAACACTGACATAAATATTTTGTGAAAATCACAAGGTTTTACAATGATTAGTTTTTGAATTACAACCATATAAAAAAATCAATTTGGTCGAAAACTTGTTTTGCGTAAAAATTCCCGCACGGAAAAAAAAAAATTAGTTCAACTACAATTTTATGTACTTCAGCTGTAAAATATAGTTGCATATGGCATAGCTATATGTTTAGTTGCAAATACTACTTGCTTATGGTTAAAATATTTATAGTCAATTCAACTAAATTAGATTTCAACTAAAATTTTAACTATATTTTATAGGTGAACCAACCATACACTTTTATTAAATTTATAGTATATGTAACTAAAAACGCGTTTTTCCTTAATTTTTTTTTTGGTTTTTCCCGGCGCTTTTGAAAACTATTGGGAAATTCAAAAAAGGACCTCCCCAATGCACCAACTAGATTCATTTTTCTACTGGAAACCACCACCATATTTTGAAATTGATGCATTATTTCGACACTTTCTCGTGTACACAGACAAAAAAAAAAAAAAAAACACACAACATTGTAAAATCAATACATTCATCGCTCCGCTCAGAATCTAAAATATCATATCATTAACCAATAAGGAAATAGACAATTTTAAATAAAAAATTATATATATGTTTTAACCATTTTCTTAATTCCAGTAATAATAACTTTATAATAAATCATAAATTAACTTTTTTTAATCGTGCATTAGTTTAAAAAAAAAATGGAAAATTTTAAATGTCTATACTCCATACATAGCTCAAAAATATCCAAAAATATTATGAAAATTTTACAATGCACAGAAAAAGATAATACGAATTTTGGTTAGTATTTCAAGTACCTATTAAAATAAGAAAATCAACTGCCAAAAACTGATTTTTTTTTCATATATTCTCCTCCAATCATTTTGAAAAGTACTAATAATTACCAATTTTAAACTTCCAAAAATACTAACAGACCCAATTTTCGGAAACCTTACTCAAAGGTGACCTTAGTACTTTAACTATTATTATAAAATGTTTACCCATAAAAAAAACCAAAATGCTAACCATTATATCACTTAGCTCAGAATCTTAAATGAAAATATAACTACCTAATAGAGCTCAGATGTTGTAGAAGTTTCATATTGTTCTATTGCCCAAAATTTATAGCAGGTTGAACTACAAAATAGAAATTCAAACTATACGATAATAAGTTTAAAAATCAAAAATTCTAAAAGCATATTTCGTCAATTTTAGGGAAAACGTGCATATTTCATTGATTTGCATACTCATATTAAACATGTTTAAAATTTTTTTAAAAAATTGATTTTTTTCTCAACCCATTTATTTAAATAATATTGAATATAAAACTCAATATTATTTTACGTAAATATTTATTGTCATCATTGTAGTCGAATAATTATCCTCAATAATACGATTTGTATTTAATCTAAGTATATTGCACTATATGCTGAAATAATGTTTAATCGGCAATAACTCGTCGACTTAACCTATCGTATAATATATATTATATAATAAATTTATTGTTTGTTTGTACATTGGTTATTCATAGTTGACAATTTACAGTATTTTTTTAAAAGGACTTTGAGGGGGATCATAATAAATGTATAATTATCGAGTACTTAAATTTTAATTTTCTTTAATTTAAAAATATATTTACTGGATAAACCTTTCATCGAACAAAACTCATTATCTAGTTTAATATTTTTTTTATATTTTTACCGTTATAATTTTAAATTTTTATTTTTTTGAACAAAAAATACATTTTTAATTTCATATTCATATGGAATATTTTAATACGTATTTATAGTAGTTTGTTTGAGTAGTTTATGAACTATAAGTATTTAAAGTTTAGATAAGCCGCGATTATTAGATCAAGTAGAACAACATTTTGCAAGATACCCGCGTACTTCTCTACTCCGTTTGTCCAAATTTGAAATAGTAATAAGTATTTATAACACAAGCTATTCTTCCAAATTTATATTTATATTTGTATCGCAATACTCTGAAAATATTGTGTTTCAGAATATTAATTTAAAAATTATAATATGTTGTTATTCAAAAAAGTAAAAACTTTAAATTATTACAATAAAAAATACATGTTTTAAAAAAAATTTAAATTTAACACTAGAAATTATGTTTAAAAACTATTTTCAAAAGTATTAATAGGTTTTGAAATAATGAGTTAGGTTAGGTTAAAGAAACACCATGTTTATATAAATCATGTTTCAATCATGTTTAGGAAGCATGGAAAACTATTCGCAGATTTCCACCAAAACAAAATGTGTTTAACCCCTTTCCAGTCAATTGCACTTAAGATACTAAGAACTACTTCAATAAATTATAGTACCTAAGTTCTATAGTACTATATTGAACAGATTATATCCTAAGAATAACCATATGCGTTATAATTGAATTAGTATCATTATTAAATTTCTTAATATAATTATTTATAGTCCAAGAAGTATCATCAAACTAAAACTTAGACAAAATAATAATTATAGAATGCTGATATAGTGAACGTGATCTTTTGGTCTTTTCAATTTAGTATTTATGAAGTAGGTATTAATCTTAATAATTGTACATTGTCTTCAGATTACATTAACATTGAATGAACATCATATACTTAATAAAAAATTATTCCAATGATTTATGATAATGAATTAAAACAAGGCCTTTCATACAATTACCTATTTTTTCTGTTTTATTTTCTGATATGCTAACCAAGCACAAAATATGTTATAGATAAGAATTCAAAATTCGTCAACATAGGCAGAAATATTACACATTTTTATTATTCTATTACTAATATTATATAGGTATTGCATATTTACACATTAGATAATATATGAAATTCACATTTTAGTAGCATTAGATATTGAGTGGTAAGAGGTCGGCATTACATTCATGATGAATGTACGATCGTCTATAGCACAGGTACAAAATAATTTAGAAGTCAGCATTATCAGCACGAAAGAAATAAACTACAAAATTGAAAATATGTCATAAAATGATTGTACATTTCAATATTCATTTTCCAATCACATTTTAGTTGTATCGAATATTATTCTCAGTACACATTATTATTGTTTCAAACACGTTTATACGTATCTTAATGATTGTTATATATTTTTTTCTTATCAATACCTATACCATTATCAAAGATTTTATCTTATACAATTTTAATTTTAAATAATAGTAAGTAGTAATAGGAAGAATCACACACATAATTTATTTAATAAATCACGATACCGCTATACAACTAAAGAAATAATAATTAAGTGAATTTTGCTTGTTGATAGTTCCATTTTTGTCTTTTTTAAAACTAATTATTAGAATTGTCCATATCTTAGTAAATAACGACCCTTAACCTGTTTTATAAGAATATTAACTTGGATATTATTTAAGTATATCATCATAGTGTAGTTCGTAGGCTTAACATTATTCAAGGGTCGGAAATTTAATTCAGTGATGATCTAGATAATTTAAAAAAAAAAATTTAAGAATCAAAAAAAACTTAAGTATAAGTTAAAAATTGTTGTGTTATCGTGACTATTATTGTAAACAATGATAAACGATGAATGTTATATCGTAATCTCCAAATACATCATAAATACATAAATATAAATCAAATATATGTATATTATATGTACTGAAAATCTACATTAAAAAAATATTTTTTTGGCGGTTCAGTTATTTTCCCTCCACGGGGCATATAAGTCCCCTCAATCCACCTATTCCCGATTTACCTATTTAGGTGGATATAAATGTTCGAAAAAGTAACGCTAACAAATCCAATCAATTCAGATCGTCTAACCAGAATCAGTGCAATAAATTATTAAATGAGCCATGCTTATTCCAAAGATACAACGATTTACATATAGTATCTTAGGTACGATTTAACCTTTATATAGATGAGTAGGTATTATTAAGTTCGATCCTACGTGTTACAACCAAAAACATTATCTCAACTCTACTTTCTTAAAAAGATGTCTGCAGATTGCAAATTATTAGTTTTCTCTTTTACTGCAGATCACATAGCAAAGTTTTGTTCAGCAGAACAAATCTTATGTTGTTAACTTTAATAAAATAACAAATTTATATATTATCAACACTTAAAGTACACTTAAAGTTTACTTGAAATTTACATAAAAATTAAAATATTGTAAAAAAGTAAAAACCAATTAGCAAATCACGAATTAATATAGATACAACTTTAATTCTTAGAACAAACACAGTGGTTAGATAAGTTTGAAATAGGTTAATTCGTTATAACATTATAACTAATTAGTAATTACACACGATTATTTTTGCAGAACGCATAATTGTTATGTTTGCCCGGGGTCTCAGAGAAAACAAATAATATATTATAATAGCAATCAAAATAAAGTACACAGTATTTATTGCAATCGCCATTGGCTCTTTCAAGTGTAATATCCAAAATTATAAACAAAAATCAAGTACCTATAATTAATAATATATTGAAATTATTTAACTTAAAATTATTATACTACCTACAATCTTCTACTCCAATGAATATTTTAAGATAATGAGCTAATTCATTGATTTATTCAATTTTACACAACTTAAAAGATTTACGATCAACTTACGATAAAGGTAAAAATATTTTGATCTTTGATCATGGTTAACGGCTAATATAGTTATAGTTATCATATTTCGATAAAAAAAAAAAAAAAACTATAAAGAAGACATACCTTAGACTTAGAAGATCAAACATAAGACAATGTTTGTGCGTTATGTAGTTTAACAACAATTCAATATTATGATCTATAGAATTTTTTTTAACTAGGAACAAATATTATAGTACCAAATAGGTAGGTAACGGTACTAATTACAAAGGACCACCGGAAAGAACTAACCAACGCTCAACTGAAATATGTTCGTAGAATTAACAACCAAGACGTTGTCATAATTTGTAGGACACACAATACGAAAAAAAAACAGTAGCGTTATATAATAAGTACACATGATACAAGATATCGTTTTCAAATAAAATATAATTTTATAAACACTACCTATTTCACAGTTTTAAACTTCTAACCTATAAGAAAAAAGAAAAACGCATTAATAAAAAATGCATTAGATCATCAGTCAATTCACTATACATATAATATATATACCTATATGTTGTTGTATTTTTCAATTTATTGCTAAGTACGTTTTAAATATGTGTCTTGTAAGTACGAAATAAAATCTGAAAGTTTTGGGTGCAATTTTTTGGAATTTTTAGATTTTTAATAGGTATAACTTCATTAAATTCACTCATTTATATAACTATTTTAGTTATAGTCGACCCTTGAAGCCTCGATCGTCATATTATAACCTATAGATAAGATTATACTTTAATACCGCCAGCCATAACATCTAATAAATAAAATAAAGATAATTAACCGGCTAACCTAACCAAAGACTTGACAGTATGCAATGTCAGCCTATTTTAAACACACCCCGCTTACATAAATAATAATAATAGGTAAATGGAACAAAGTTTTTCGAGGTAGAAGAACTTATCGTCTCCAAATCGAAAAGGGTTCGATTTCGAATATTTAAAACAAACACTTATGTGCAATGCAATGATATAGTAATGACATGATTATAATATGATGTATAATACATATAATAATAAAATATAAAAAAAGGAAATGATATATTATTATTATGTGTTTATAATTTTATACTATACTGTACACATTTTGTTTATGAGTTATTGAATTAATATTTTTAATAATTTTCTATGTTGTACATAAAGAATTAAGTACTATAATAAATAATATGGTTGTTGGTTATTATCAAGTTTAAACCTTATTAAACTGGCCAAAAAGCGAAGGATACGATTTTGGTCAAAAAGGGGATTAACCTTTTTTAAACTTGGTCGAAAAGTGAATCTGCCTAAAAGGAAAAGGAACATTATTGGTCGAAAACGGCCATGCCCGTTATATTTTATTGTTTACTTCTCAAAAATCGTGTACCTACCTACATAATTGTATTGTTACATGTCATGAGGTTTTTTTTTTGTTCAAATAATTCACTAGTTCATTGTGTTAATTATTTTAAATTTTTTAGCCTATACCTATTATAATATTATTTTTTTCGTGTGATGGTATACCGTGAATAACGTTTTAATTATTTTGTATTAAATGTGAAAATAAATAATGTAAGGGATTCTAAATATTAATGAAAACCTCAAATACAGATGGATACTTGCACGAATAATTTGATTCTTCGGATATATACAACAGAGTTCAATAAAATGTCCCTGAACTTTATGAATAATCAACATTAAATTTATATTGAACACAGTAACATTTAAATTAAACAAATAAAAATATTAAAATAAAAATTCGAAAATTTGTCAACTATTTATAAACACGATAGGGAGTTTTAAAAATATTATGGTATCATCGATAGCGAAGCTTTTCTGCCTCGTGATAAACTGTGGAATGGAATTACGTTCTTAAAAGAAAATATCCCGCTTCATTCGTAAGAACTTTTTTTTTATTATGTAACTAAAAAAACAGGCAAGCAGCAACCGATCAGAGACATTAAATTTAAAATCGCTTAAAATAAAAATGTAAGTGTGAAAACTAAAAAAAATGAAATTACTACTTATGTAATAGATTTAAAACGACGGTAAGCCACACCATTAGAAAACAATGCTAATAAATTATTTTTAATTTGCGAAAATTTCTGAAATTAATTTTGAACATGATTTTTTTCATTATATTATTAATATATATTAAAAGGTAATATAATATAATATTAATTAATATATGCCTTCTTATGACTAGTAATTTATAAGTTTTTCATGATAAAATATTATGTCATATACAATAAATATGAATACATAAAATATATGATAACTTTTCTTTAACAGTTGCTTATATTAAATTGTATACAATTTATTACAGCTCTCTCGGTTACACAATTCATTATAATTATTACAAAATACAAAATATAGTATTAAATAATAAAATGTTTTACTTTTAAAAGCCAGAAGTCAGTAGGTAAGTTATAAACAAGTAACAAGTAACTATAAAAGAAATGCCAAAGGCAAAAAAGAATTTAAAAACGTCTAAAAAAATGAAGATAATTTATTGTAAAAAATATTATTATATGAGCTATGAATATTAACAAAAATAAAACCAAAATAATCACAATGTATTGTATTATATATAGGTACATAACAAGAAACTACTGAACTCTGACATAATAATCAAAAACAACAAGAATTGTAAACAGTTCAATGTTAAACGTTTTACATACTTATGAAGCAAAATAATGTATAATGAAAATATCAAGGACAAACATTAAAATAAACAAAAATCTATTTAATGCAAAAATAGTTAACTTAATACCAAAATAACAATTATAAAGAGGTATGTATAGAAATGTATTACCGTACAAAGTTGAAAAAAAAGCAATACTCAAAAATTTTAAATTTTAAAACATGGTACTATTCGAGGTACTATATTGAAGAAGAATATTAATAACTATAGAGATAAAGTTGGAAATACAAAATTATACTTTAAAGTTTAAATGATATCAGCAGCCCTGGTATAATGTGACATAACTAATTTGTATTAATCAGAACTAATGTTGTATGGTTAGTTTTAATATTAGTGAGAATTGTACAATACTAATTAAAATGAACTTATTAAATACAAAAGATATTATCATTGATGTATTTAATAAATGTAATATAAGTAATAGTATCAATATTCATTTAATATATAAATTTAGATAATATACAAACCTGATAGCCGATAGGTAATAATTTATGTTAGTCACAAAAAATAATTAGGTATATATTATATAATATACCAATAATTCATTTTACAAATATTGATAACACATATCATCCATAATAATTATATTAAACTAATTGATTAACATTACACATGTTAATTATTTATAATGCCATGTTTAGTTTCATTATAAAGTTATTCAAATTTAGGCAATATTGTATTATTAATTTTTATTGTGTTTATTATAATTATTAATTACCCACTATTTATAAATAATAGGTATTCAACTTTTCTTAATCTGTTTAAAGACTGAGACAATTTTTTAAAAAGTTTTTTAAAGTTTAATCACAAATTATCTGAATCAAAAATGTTGACAAATCCAAAACAAATGTAAGTGGCCTAGTAGTCACAAAAAATTAAACATATTAATACAATGTAAGGATAATAAATGTTTAGCTATACAGTTTTATAATGAACAAAATATTAAAAGGAAATACCAATAGCAGACACCCAGTATAATATTTTAGTAGGAAAATAAACAAACTTAGATTTGCACACAACAAAAATGTATGCTTTGTCAGTAATATAAAATAAAATTGTACTTGAGTCATTACTCGAAATATATGTTTAAAACGACACAAAAAAAACCTCGAGTACCTACTCTATACGCATTAGTTCTTAGAGAAGGACCAAATCACATAGGTAACAATATATATTTATAATATTATGTGCTACCCAGGTATAGATTTGTAAGTAATACTAATACACGTCATATATATATATAATATATTATTGCCAAATGTACCCGGTAATGGGTATTGCAGTATTCGTGTAAGGTACAAATATACCAACGAATCACACTTACTTGAATAATACTGCAGGCGGTGTGCTGAAATCCTTCTTTCGGGGACCGTATACTAAACGGGCCCTTATACACATTATTATAAAAAAATATATATTATTAAAGTGTATGTGTGATGATGTGTGCGGTATATAATATCACGAACAAAACGAGTAGGTGTAAATATTTAAATTAATTATCGTAATGTAAACAGGCAACTAATTCTAAAAAAAAAAAATAAATAAATAAAAAACGAAAATTGCACTAATACGAAAACAAAAACAAAACAGTCGGACACTCGGACCGCCCCGAACCGTGAAGTGTTATCACGTATTTGTAATTTAGGTTCCGAACAAAATTCGTGTATAGTGATTGCGGCGGACGGTGGTCTGAGTACGCGCGCGTTTGCACACGTACGTACGCGGGTCCACACTCAACCGCCTTGGAAGGAGGCCGCCACCCGGCGGGGGTACTCGTCACCGTCCGACGACGGCGAAAATCCATTCTCCCGAACCACCACTCGTTCGCGCCACACGGGGCACCGGTGCAGCCAACCCGCCGAGCGCCGGGACATTCACGGTCGCGCCGTATGCCAGACGTACGGGCGAATGGTAATGCAGTAATGCACTTCAAAACACAAATTCGTTATTAAACGCGATCTAGATTCTAGCGCTCCAACACTTGTAAACGCAGTTTAATGTTAATGTGTTACGGTCGTTGCGAGTTGCGACTACATTTTACTTCTTCGACAGTGTTTTAACGATTAATTGTATTGTAATAGATTATAATTTTTTTTCTATTTCCCGTCGTAATCGTGTCGCTCGCGTATTCGTACGGTGTGTAGTGAACGTCGTGTCCGTACCACCCGATCTGTCGTCGTGATTACGGCACACTGCGCGCCATTTGTCTCGCGCTCTAAGTGCACGTCGTAGAAAGTGGTAGTAGTTGCCTTCAAAAAAAAAAAACCCTGCGATACTTGTTTTGTGCAGGTGATCTCACCGAAAAATTCTGTTTTGTGTGTGTCCCGGTGTCAGATTGAATAATCCGGATTGGCCTTACATGTCGTGATGTCAACATAGAAACTTTCGTACGCAGACTAGCTCAGCTTAGTATTGTTGGTCTACACCTGACCGTCACAATGCCAAGTATCGGTGTGAACCTTCGTGTGACCGGTTACTGCAACCAAGGCGGTAGAAAATACATGGAGGATATGTTTTCGGTAGCCTACCAGCAGACACCAGACATGAAAGATCTGGAGTACGCCTTCTTTGGTATATTTGATGGACACGGTGGTTCAGAAGCCGCTGCATATGCTAAAGATCACTTGCTTGATACCATCATAAAAGACGATGCATTCTGGTCCAAAAACGATGATGACGTTTTAAGAGCTATCCGTAATGGTTATGTAAATACTCATATTGAAATGTGGAAAAACCTAGGTATTTATATAATATACATTTACTTATGAACTAACCTATGAATAATACTTATTGTTTTTAGAAAATTGGCCGAGAACTCCATCTGGTTTACCTAACACATCGGGAACCACTGCAAGCATAGCCTTTATAATGAGAGGAAAAATTTATACTGGTCATGTTGGTGATAGTTGTATAGTACTTGGTTACCAAGATGAAGGTAATCATTTTTATACATTTTACTAATTGTTTTTCAAATGAACTTAAAATTTTTTTATTCCTTTTCTGTTTTAGAAAATGGAGAGTGGAAAGCCAAACCATTAACACGAGATCATAAACCAGAATCTTTTGAAGAAAAAATAAGAATAGAAGAATGTGGAGGCAAAGTTATTAATAAATCTGGTGTTCCTCGAGTAGTATGGAATAGACCTCGCATTGGTCACAAAGGTCCTGTACGTCGTTCAACTACAATTGATGAAATACCGTTTTTAGCGGTAGCTCGTGCTCTAGGTGATTTTTGGAGTTTCAATTCAGAGCATAATAAATTTGTTGTTTCTCCTGAACCAGACGTTGAAGTATTCAATGTTGATCCTTCTAAACATCGTTGTTTAATATTTGGTACAGACGGCTTATGGAATGTTCTTTCAGCAGATGTTGCAATTTCAAATGTATATGCAACAGAAAAACATAATATTCAAATGAAATCTTTAGAAGTAAGTGATCGACTTAAATAATAGATTTCTTTTTTTTAATTAAATTGTTTTTTTTTTTTTAGAAACAAGATTGGTTAAATCCATCTAAAAATCTTGTTGATAAGGCAATATTACAATGGAATAAAGTTAGATTGAGGGCTGATAACACCACAGTTATAACATTAATGTTGGATCCACCTGGTCCACCTGCTCCACAAGTATTATTAAAACATAAAATGCAGACTGGTAATATGAAATGTGAAGATAAAAATAGTTGCAAATGTGTTGATGGAGATCCACAAGTTCAAAGATTTGGTAGAGGTACAAGTGGAGGTTATGCCATATTCACTAGATATCCAACAGATCATCATCTAAGAGCATCAAGTGCTCATGCTAGCACTTCCAAACCGTAAGTAACTTAGTATTTAACAAATAAAAAAAAAAACTAACTTTTGTTCTTGTTTAATATTTTAACTTTTTTTTTAAAATTTATATACATAGATATCCTACTACTCCTATAGAAACACCGCCAATAAAAACAAATAAAGTACTCAGAACATCTGCAAAAATTAATAATAATAATAACGACAACAACAATAGCTCTAGTAAAAAAGATGGTCAACCAGCAGAAAAAAGATGTACACGGACAAGCAGTGGAAGAATTGTCAAAAAACAAAAACTAAACGAAAAGTCAACAACAAATGATGAGACTTCAAAATTTGGAAATAGTGATTCTGAAAATGAACAAATGCCACGTGAACCTTGGCTGTTGTCCCCAACCAAATCAATAAAACCTGAAGAGACAAAAGTGGGCGTAGTATTAAGAAGTTCTGGAAAAATCCAAAAGGTATGGAAATGTAATGACACCAAAGAAGATTCTACACCAAATAAGATTACAACAATATCAAAAATTAAGACACCTTTAACAGAACCAATGACTAGAATATTAAGGTCACATAAAAAAAAAGATAGTAGATTTAAAAAAGTTGTATCTAGATCATCTTGGTCAGCGGGCATGGTAACTCGTAGTCATAGGAGAAGTGTTAAATGTTAATTATATATTGTATAATTAAGTTCCGTTTATTTTAATTAATTTTACCACATTTTGTCAACCATAAACATAAACCATTTAATATGTTTATATTTTGTGGTATTGTTTTTATTTTATGTTATTTGACATAGTTTTGCTTATCACACACAATGTTATTAGATTATTATTGTGTTTTTGTTTTTTTTTTGTTTTAACCAACAGAAATATTTTAATTTTTTTTTAATTTAAAAGATATAATCAATTTGGTATTTTGTTTTCTACTAATTTAAAGCTTTTTGACTAATTAAAAAATTGATAATTATTTGTTTTATTGATTAATTGTACATTTTATGAAATCACCAATTTTATCATATTATTTTTTTTCTTTTAGAGAAATTGTTAAACAATAATAAAATAAAATTTAATTAATAGTTATGTATAAAACAATTATATTTTTTTAATTGTGAACATTGTATTATAAATATATTAACTTTATAATTGTTTACATTATATGGAATGTAAATGTTTGTTGAAACTATTAAGATTAAATCATACATATTTATATTAAAGTTTGTTTTATTGGAGATTTACTCTTATTCTTATTTACTACACATAGTTAAGCAACCTACTACCTAGTATATTATCTTAAATTGTGATTTTGTTTCTCATACAAATAATATTGATACCTAATGATTTATTTAATTGATAATGTATGTTATACTTCTCTAGGGTTTGTGTTAGGCTACAATCAGTACAATCACACAATACAGCCAAAGCCAAAATAGTAAAGTAGAAACTACTTAGATACTGTATTGATTATTGTGTATAGTCAATATCACAAATAATGGGCACTCGATAGCGTCTTAGTGGACGTAGTAAATCATGTAAAGGAAGACGCTGTATATTTAAATTTACAAACATTTTTTTTTATTAAAAGAAAATATATACAATCTGTATTATACTATACAATAAGTAATATGGTTAATAATTTGCAAGACTGGGCGGCTTGATGGGAGGGGTGTCCACTGTCCAATCACTACTTCAATTCTAGACTTTTATTATTGATTTTTTTTTTATTATTATTGGTTGAGGAGGTCCCTGGGCCAATTTCGTTTAAAACATTTAAAACCTATTTATCTTTAGAATTTGTATTAACAAAATCTTACATTATAAAATAATAGTAAAACATAAAACAAATAAAATTGTTTTTAATCTATAAGCCATTATCTTCTTTGCTACTAATGTCTAATATCTTCAATCTTCATCTAGGTAGTAGGTTAATAGTCATTAAAATATGTATTAAAATTTCGTCACTTAAATCTTCTTTAATGAAATCATCAGCTTGCAATTGTTCATAATGAGCGAAACATTTATCCCAATTACCTACGTTTACGAATGTTATAACTTCCGCACTTTGTTCACACATTTTTCGACATTCATCATTTTAAAATAGGTAGCATTTTTATGATAACATTTCTTTTAATGCCAATATTAACTTGAGTGGGTTATAATATAAATAATAAGATGAAAGATACTCGACTTATAGGCATTTTATTCATTTCAGCAAATATATTATCTCGAATAGTCGAATGTTTTTTCCTATGGTTAGATTCGATTATATATTTTATCTATCTATCTATAAAATATGTAATCGGTCGTGTATTGTTTTGTAGTCTTATAGAAATATATAAACTTTTAATAGGTATTTAAGTTTTACCTATTGTTATAGGGTTCTACACTTCTACCCTTAGATCATATACATATATATAAATGTATTTGTATATGATCTAAGGTTCTACCAAAAATAATACTTTTAAGCATAAGTTATAAACAGTGCTCGATTTGGGGGGGGGCGGAGCTAATTTATCAGAAATTTAAGCGTACCTTTTACATAGGCGCCCGCAGAAATTTTTCTAGGAGAGAGCAATGTTAGGATGTGTTATATAATTAATAGTAATTTATCTTTAAAAATTCAATTTAAAACATATTTTTTGAAAGCCAGGGGGCAAATGCCCCCCTTCCAGGCGCCTATGTCTACTTATATTTATAAGGGGAACGTACGGGACGGTGGGACGCTGCATCATTTTACAATTTTATCATAATGCACGACGCACGTGATAACATCATAATTTTGACAATTTATTTAGGTATTTATGATAATTTATGGAACTACCTATTTAAATAAGTAGTTAATGGATTGTTTTTTATTTAGTTACTTTTAAGTTTGTTATTACATTTAATAAGGTATAACTATAATATACAATTTAATACTTACAGTATTTTTTTTTTTTTTTTGTAAGTAATTGATAATTTATAAATATTTTTTATATGTTTAAAGAGGGGAATAGGGGGTGTGAGGGCGTAGCCCCTTCTGCTCAGTAATGTTTAAAAAGTGATGCGGGGACGCTCTTTTTTTAAAGTCTACAGAGTCCCCCTATTTTAATTTTGCCAAGTCGAGCACTGGTTATAACTAATAGGTAACTTATAAAAAATTATAAATTATAGATTATAACTTGACTCTTTTAATCATTTTTTTATGTTTTATATTTATTTATTTAAATTAATTTCATATAGAAGTAATAAAATATTTGTTTTTCATAATATATAGGTGCATACACTATTCCATCTTAAGTGAAAGAAATATTTTTTAATTGTGGTTAAAAATTAAGTTTAAAAATGTATGCACAATTTGGATTATATAGACATTATTATAGGGCATAGGTATAGGCACAACATGTTATTAATAAATAGCTTATAATTGTATAAGTATGTTTTATAGAAGTAGGTTATAACTTATAGAGATCTAAGATACCGATCATCTATAAATATCTCAAAAAATAATATTAAATCGTGTATAGTATTGTCGTATTGATAATAATTATTGTTCGCACGATCGCACCGATTTTTTTTATGTGTACCTAAGTACTGTAGACTGTAGTGGTTTAGAAATCTAATGAATTATGATTCAATGATTGATTTATATTTTTAAAGACTATAGTATAGTATTATCGTTTCTATTGAAATACATTTCAAGTTGGAATTCATGTTTATGAAAATGGCTAAATCACACGTTAATGATATATAGGGCCCGGATTTTTATGCATTTACATGTTTTTTTTAATAGTCCAAAACATTGTTAGGTAAACTACAAGTTTGAATTTAAATCAGCAGATCTGAAATATAAAATTTTATTTTGCATATTTATGCATTTTTCGACATGTACTGCATATTTTTGTATTATACCATTTTTTATTGCATATTTACGATTTTTTATTGTATTTATACAGGTTTTAAATGCATATATACGTTTTTTAATACACAATATGTAATATTTTGCTAATTGTTGTTAAAATAACGTAGGATTTACAGTTAATTTTTTAGTCTGTGTAATTTGATGAAGTCGTTTTCTTTTTTCATTCGAAAATCTAAAAAAAACATTCGTACCTAGTACCTACAAATGTACAATGTAATGCGAATGCTTTTGGTATATTTAGTCACATAATTTATTTAATACAAATATTTTTAATATTAATTTTTCAGATTGAAATTAAAATATGTTCAAATAACTTCAAAAAATATAACATAAAAAATAATATTATTTAATGTAAACACCTATATAAAAAATAATGTAAATAAAATACTTTTTTAATCGATTTATTTTTGCATATTTTTTATTTTATAGGGCATATTCCTACAAAATAAGAGCATAAATGCATATTTTTGAGTGCATATAGCATATTCCTTAGGTTTTTAGAGCATATAAATCCAGGCTAGGTACAACCTAACATCATAGATCTGGCAACATAATTTTGAAATAAAGGATATGATTTTTCATCTTTTTGGTCCACATTACAATACAATTTCTTATTTATGGCATTTTGTTCTATCTTCCCAAACATATCTTTAATAAATATTAGGTTAAGATAAGTAGCTATTTTTTGGAATATAGTTTTTGAATTCTGCGTACATTATAATCAAAACCTCCAATTTTGTCTTAGTACCTGTTAAAGTGTTAACTGAGTAAAATTATTATTGTGCGGGCGTAGGAGGTTATTAGATACAATCCATGAAAATTTTCAATTAACATGTTTTATAAGTTTTTATTTTCTGTTTTTTCTTCTCAGGTTCTTCAAAAATATCTTCAGAAGCCGAACTGAACAAATTATTAAATGGAAGAATCAGATGCATCTGTTTCAATAATCTTGTGGGGGAAGGAGTGGCCGAGCGTTCTAAGGCGTCGGTTGCGATGCGCACCGTCTCTCCGGGTTCGAACCTCGATCACGGGCGCATCTTCGGGTAAGTCACGGTGTCTGGAGAGAGAGGCCGCCATCCCCCACCCCTGGTATGGCAGAAACCTACGATTTCACCAAACCCTAAAATCAACAGCCTTCGAGTTTGCCCAAACACAATAATAATAATCTCTTCGGAGAAGTTTATTGTCCACATTTATATTTTTTTCATGAGCTAAATCAAAATTCTGAAGTAAAAAAAAAAAATGTAAATTACGCACAAATATTGTCTCCCCCTCCCCAACAGAATGTAAATACATATATCACACGTATCATCGTTTGGAAAGCGATTACTGTTTCATGTCCCGAAAAATATGAGCGTTCTCTCCAGGTACGTGCATGAGAAAAAAGACACCACTATTCTAATATTCGTTACAATAATTATCGACTCACAAGGATTAAACATGTAATTTTCCTTGTAAATATGAATAGTTTCTAAGATCACAGCTCGACACTTTTTTAAAGAGATCAACGAAAACATTTTGTTTTCCTCATTACAGCTAAAAATTTCGATTGATAACCTTATAATTATAATATATTAGGTACCTACCTACTTGAATATATTGTGCCGCTGACGCTTCATCAGTTCGATTCGAAAAAACAGAGTTCAATCCCTTTTTTAGCACGAGTCAACAATACAGTGAATTCATATAAATCTAATTTTAAAATATTTATGTAAATAACTACTATTTAACTTCATAAAATTTCTTTTTATGTTAATAAAATCATTTTTAAATACTTTACTTATGTGTTTTATCTTAAAGTTTAACATATATGTATCATGTATGATTATTCAAATGTATGCCATAGCCCATAGGCATATATCTTTGGAAACTTTAAAATATTTTACTGAATAACTGGGAGTAAATTCTACAATATTCTCATTGTTATTATCTAGAAAAAAAATAGTTACAATTTTAAAAATATTCAATCATAAAGGAATTTTTTTTAATATTATTTAAGCCAGTTTAATTTAATATGCGGTGCTTACCAACTATTTTTGGGTTTAGTGAAAATATTAATTAGTAATTTAAACAAGTCTATAAACATTTTTTTTTATAATTTTATTATTTAGAACAACGCTTCTCAACCTGGGGGTTGCACGCTTCTTAAATAGGGATCACGTATGTCAAATGACAAATATAATAAAATACCAATAAACATAATGAACCTTTTTATTTAAAATTGTTTATTGAATAAAAAAAATACTTATCATATAAGTATATAAGTATTTATTATTACTTGTAACAAGTACAAGTTTAAATTAGATACTAAACATGGTATTTTTAAATTGATATTCAAAATGGTATATTTTGTTTGATTAATTAGTTAATGATATAATATTTTTATTGTTCAAATTTATACTTAATATAGATAGAAGGGTCGCGAAGTGATTGACCATACTTTATACATATTTTGGGGGTCACGACACTAAAATGGTTGAGAAACCCTGGAATACTGCAGTAATTGTTTATTATAATTAAATGTATTTATTTAATATATAATTTGTGTAACATAAAAAATGGTTTTTTAATACATTAAGCAGCATCTAACTCATGTGAAATGTAAAATTTATAATAATAATTATGATAGTTTATGCAATGTTTTTAATGCAATAATTTTACTGTGATTTTTTATGTAGGTAATACCAATAAAATAAATACCATATTTTTCTTTTATATGATCCAACTTAAATTAAGTTATGATAATATGGTTTTAAATTCTATTTAATATTATTATTATTGAATCATATTAAGTAATATTTAATAAAATTACATACAAAATAATCAAGTGCAAAAAAATGTTCATTGGATTAATCAGAATCATTTCAATAAAAATTAAAATGGATTGATCATTTAAACTGTTTAATGTATTCACATACTTTTATCAAAAATATGATAATATGGTAGTAAGTTACTTAACAATTACTATTAATGTGTAGCAGCATAAAGGCACAGAACAATATTAACCTAAGGGGAACTATATGGAGTGGGCACAAGGCACACACAACACACTAAAGCAGTAAAGCATGTCAAATGTCTAATTAGTAATTACACTTATTTGTCTTATTTTATTATTAGAATAGTTGTAAATTTAATTCAGTAAGTATATAGACGTATTATAGTTGTTAAAAATTAAATAACAATTAACAATATTATTCTATTCTATGATAGTATTAATTCAATGATCTATTCTGTGGTATTATCTATAGCAGTGATACCTTATCGTATTTTGATAAAAATTTGCAACTATTTTAAATCAATGTTACATTGTTACTACAAGTACTACCACCTGACATCTATTCACTATTTGTCTCAGTGTAATGTACTTATGTTTGCTATGCTAAACTGTGGTGATTATTACTTAAAATTTAATATTTATTAATTTAAAAATTATTATGGGCCGAATGCCTCGTCAATTTTTTGTCTGACAACTTTATATTCTTAATTTTTTCAGTTATTTATTCATATTTATATTAACCTATTTTTAATACTCTACCTAGTCACTTATTTTTTTTATTAATGTGCCTTGAATTGCCAAGATGGAACATATAAAAACTCCAAAAGTAATTTACATAATTCCTAGTCGCGTCCTTTTCATTATAAACAATGAAAATATACTTGATAAATAACTGTTGGATATTTTGTTGGGTGCTTGTGGCTAAGGTTAACACATATTATGCATGTGTGCTAGAAAACTAGATTCCTTCTTAAATTATCCTAATCTACACAATCCTTAACCTACCCACCTGTAGTGTTTAATTATTCTATCTGGAGAGGTTATGGTGGTTTGTATTCTGTAGTTATATAGTAGATCTAACCCTGGTTGTTGTGCATGCTTTTGTAGGACACGCAGTGAGTTGTGTGTATAATTCTGTAACACATGCAGTTGTATGGCTGAAAAAGACAGGTTCGTGTCACCAGCTGGCTTCCGTCTGTATCGTTTGTCATCGGCTCCTGGATCGTATTCTCTGTTCTGCCGCTTGAGGTCGTGGCTACAGCGTGAAGCTGCCATGGCCAAAGTGGCCAGGCAACAGCAACAGGACGGTTCGGTCATTAAAAAGGTACAACGTGGTTATTCAGTTAAAAAAGATTGCTGATTACCTTATTGTTAAATTATTATAATAAATATAAAAAAACATTTTTATAAAAATGTACATTAAAATTGAATTTATTATTATTTATTTAGCTATTTACTTTTAAACTCTATCAAAAAATAATTGATTTCTTACTTATTAATAAAAATAATCTTAGTATCCATTTCATTTAAATAATAAACATACTTATATAATTATATATTTTTATAATTTTTAAATATAATATTGGTATCAACTGAGTTAGAATAATATTAAATATAAACTATAGGAAAAACAATTTATAAATTATATTGTAGAATTTTTAAAGAATTTTTTATTTTCAACTTGTTAAAAATTTGAGTTTTGAGTTACCGTGATTTCACCAGTGGCGCCGAACTTATATTCAAGTATGCGACCAAATCATGTTTTATGTGGATGGTGGTGTTGGTGTCTGTACTTATAACTTATAAGATAGTAATAATAACTTATTTTCAAGTTTTGCTATTAAGATAATAATTATGGGTATAATCAAAATAAGAACTATTTGTAATATTAAAATAAATAATTTAATGAGAATTACATGCAAAGCCAATACAAAAAGAATTATACTATGATTATGAAAAGTACATTGTTATATAAAACTTTTAAATAATACTTTCATTTTGATTAGAAAATAATTATTAGTTTTTATTGAAACATTAGTTACTTAATTTTTTAGTTGTAAATAAAGGTTTGTTAGATTCATAAAGATTTAGCTAGGTATATTAATACGTTTTATTTATGCAAAGCTAGGTAAGGTCTATATTTTTTGTTTACTCATGTATCCATGAATGCATTCAATTTAATTAGAATAATGAATATGTGAATGTATTAATTGAGGAGTGGGGGGCTTCCATGTGGGTCTGTAAAAAATTTAGTTAGTAGTAGTAGGTGTCTGGATATTAAATGTATGATCTTGTAATGAACCTCGGCTCCACTGGATTTTACCATTGTACTTCATTTTTGAAATTTCTTAAAAAAACATTCATTAGATTAGTTTTTGATTTAACAAAAGTTAGTAATATAATATAAATATATTGTTTTTTTAATAAATAATTTTAAAACCCATTATTATAGAAGTTTACCTTTACCCTATGACTGCATGGTTTTGCATATGTTATATATGCATGAAATATCCCCTTATCTGTTTATTGCATATTCATATTTCACATGTATATTTTAAAAACCATTTATCATATGTGTCGAGTTATATTTTAAGCTATATTCAATTTAGGTGCCATGTTTTAATTGTTTATTTCGATGAACCTAATTCTTATGTAGTTTAGAATAACAATTTAACTATAGTTAGTAATTAATACAATTTGCAGAATAATTATACATAAATAAATGTTTAAAATTTATTTCAGTAAAGCAGAAGTTTTACATTTTGTTTAATGATAATTAGTAATTACCTACAATAATATTTTGAAAATAAACTAAATATATAATGCATATAAGCTTTAATTTTATTATGGCTAAAATAATTTAATGTAATTTTAAATACAAAGTGAAGTGAGAAATATATAGATTTTAAAATGATTTGTTTATTTTCCTGAATTTGTTTTTGAATAGTATAACTGTATAAGTGATCCAAAAAACATTTTATATCAAAATTTGAGTTGAAATTGTACTTGTAAAACCTATTATTAGTTTTACTCTAAGGTGAGTAAAGTGAATCTGGTATCCTTATACAGGGCCGGTTATAGGTGTAGGCGATGTAGGCATAAGCCTACGGTGAAAAATTTATATTTATATAGAGGCGGCATATAAGAAAAAATAATAAAACAAGAGGTGGTAATTTTGATCTTTGCCTATTTATAAAAATTTGCTTGTACCGGCCCTGTCCTTGTAGTTTGTGCTGCTTTTTTAAAATATAATATCCTTAATATTTCATAATTGATAGAATTTATTAAAATTCTTAATAACACCAATAAAATTTGGTAATTACTAAAGTGTTTAAACATGGGCGTAGCAACAGTGAGAAAGGAGGGGCACTTGCCCACCCCTGCACCTCTAAATGAATTAAAGCAATTTTTTTATATAATTATTATTTATTATTGGAATTTTTATAATCTTGTTTTAATTCCCCCCCTTATTGAAATCCTAGCTACGCCCACGTTTTTAAAGATAATTATTAATATTATTTACTAAATGGTTTGTAAAATATTATGATCATATTATAATATGTGAGTACCATTGCTCCAATTAAATGTGAATGTATGATATACAATATACATAGACTTATAATATTATAAGTCTATGATGCTACCTATATCATACAAATAATCACCATTATTACGATTAATATTAACATTAAAATATGTTGAATTTCGAAAAAATTGATATATTTAACAGTTTGTTTAAATACATTGAGAACATTTTTAAATTTATTATTATTTGTAATTACCTATTTATTTAACAATAATATTGTTAAAAAAAAAGCTGATGGTAGATAATAGTACATAGTAATTATAGATTAGAATAATAAAATTATTAATTGATTATTGAAACAAAACTAAAAAATAATTTTTCAACACATTTAATATACTTTAATAAAAGAAATTTTTTTTTATATAATTTTAAAACAAACTGAATCATAATTTCTTAGAAATAAAAAATCCATGTACATATTACTACAGATTTTTCTATTATCATTTTAACATACTCACAAGAAAACTAGAATAATTGTAAATTTCTTGTAACCTGGGATTAATTATGAAAAGGAAAATTAAGTTATAACATATTAATTAAATAACTCTTAAAAATTAAACATTTATAGTTTTGTCTATGCGGGGAGGGACCCCCTTATTTCAATCAATACTTGTACACCATTATTTCATATTATCTCTTAAGCTTAACTCACAAGATTTCTATGGTTTGTTTAACTCTAATTTAATCTACTGCAAGTATTACAAAGTTATTTATGTGCTTATTTCTAATTTGAAATTCACATACTAATAATTAATTTAGTAAAAAATATTATGCTTTATAAAAATATGAAATGCATGGTGTAAAATTTGACATTAAACAAAAATCAAATGTTTTCAATAACTTAGTGCAATTATAAAGATTTAATGTGATTCACTTTGAAACATTCAAAATTGTATTTTGCTTTGTCACTAATAGCGTAATCATTTTTAGCTTTAGGTATTGACATTCTCTTGATACTGTTGTCTGTATAAATTAATTTTAACTTAAAATTATGTCACACATAGGTCATAGCTGCCCTTAATCCTTCATAAAAAACGCTTAAGTAGCTCACAAGTTAAAATGCTATTAACTTAATATTGCTTTATTTATTATTAATTTAATTTATGTTAAACTGTATATTTTTTTTAATTTCAGATAGAAAATGTACGAATGTTAGATCGGTATAATTCCAAAAAAACATCAGCCGGTACATTATATTTAACAGCTACCCATTTAATATTTTTCGATACTGAAAACAATAAAGAATCTTGGGTGCTATTAATGCATATAGGCAGTGTTGAAAAATTACCTATTACAACGACTGGTTGTCCAATACTAATACGATGCAAAACATTCTTATCAGTCACATTTGTTATACCAAAAGAAAGAGATTCTCACAATATATTTACGTCACTGCTTGTTCTCTGTCAACCTGGTTTGTATTTGAATTACGCATTAATTTATAAATATACATTAGTATAAAGATAATGGATAGATAATGGATAATGAAATATTAATATACATTTCTAGCAAAAATCGAAGATGTTTACTGTTTTTTATACAAATCAAATTCTGATAAGATATCGAAAAGTGCTGGTTGGGATAGTTTTAATCTGGAAACAGAATATAAAAGAATGAATGTACCAAATGAAGCTTGGAGTCTAACTACATTAAATCAAGACTATAAGGTTAATAATAATAATTTATTTTATTTTTATAATCCCAAAGTGTGTATAATATATAATAATGATTAACCAATATAACAAATAAATTATTGACAGCTGTGTGATACTTACCCAAAGTTCCTTTTTGTACCATCATCTGTGAGTACATCCATTTTAGTGGGCAGTTCAAAGTTTCGTAGTAAGGAACGATTACCAGTACTTACATACTTGCACAGAAACAAGGTACTTGTATTTTAAAAAAAAAAAAAAAAAAAAATGTTTGTTGATTGGATTATACCTTTTTTTATAGGCATCTATATGCCGTTGTGCACAACCATTGTCTGGATTTAATGCCAGATGTATGGAAGATGAACAACTTCTTACATGTATACTATACACAAATCCTGGTAGCGAATACATGTATGTTGTTGATACTAGACCAAAGGTAATTTTATTAGACAAATAATTAAGCAATACTTATTCAATATTATTTTGTCAATTTTTAGATAAATGCTATGGCAAATCGAGCAACAGGAAAAGGTTATGAAAATGAAAACTTCTACGATAGTATTAAATTTAATTTCTTAGGTATAGAAAATATTCACGTAATGAGAAATAGTTTGTCCAAAGTTGTAGATTGTGAGTACCATTATTATAAAAAATATAACATATAATTTATGAATATTATTTATTATTTTTATTTATTTAAATTTTAAATATAAATATCATTTTTTAGTATGTGAACAACGAAATCTATCTATGTCACAATTTATTGGAGGATTAGACAGTAGTGGTTGGTTACGACATATCAAAACTATTCTTGATACATCAGCTTTTATATGCCAAGCAGTTAATAGTGGAAAGTCTGTTGTAGTCCATTGTTCAGATGGATGGGATCGAACAGCTCAAGTGTGTTCACTGGCTTCACTAATGTTAGATCCATATTATCGTACACTCCAAGGATTTCAGGTAAAAATTAATATTTTGTTAAAATGTTTAAATTGTATCCTAATTTTTAATTTTTTAAATACTAGGCTCTTATTGAAAAAGATTGGTTAGCATTTGGTCACAAATTTAGTGATCGTTGTGGCCATATAGCTGGCGACTCAAAAGAAGTCTCTCCAGTATTTACTCAATTTATAGAAGCAACATGGCAACTCACAATGATTCAACCTACAACATTTGAATTCAATGAAAGATTTTTATTAATTTTACATGACCATGTAACATCCTGTCAGTATGGAACTTTTATTGGAAATTGTGAAAAAGAACGTGTTGATCTCAAGTAATTATTTTACTTATATTTGTTAAGTTAATTAAATAACTTATTACTTTAACATTTATATTTTAAATAATTGTTTAGACTCAAAGATCGTACATTTTCTTTTTGGGGTTATGTTGAAGAACATAAAAAAGAATTTTTAAATCCCTTATATAGTGCTCAAGTAGAAACTATGAGTCCTGATTTATCTCCGCAAAATATAAGATTTTGGCGAGGAATGTATTGTCGTTTTGAAAATGGAGTTCATCCACGTGAGCATGTATATGACATTTTGCTAGCGACTAGTGAACAAACAAAATCTATTGATGATCATGTAAAATTCCTACAAAAAAGACTATCATACTTTAAACGTAAGATATCTGATGGTGCAGACATGGTCAAAAACAGTCTGTTCTCAAAAGAAATATGTATAGAACCTATGAGTTATAACAAAGAAGATAATATTATACAATCTATGAATGATGCATTTGATAATTTAACTGTTATGGAACCAAAACTAGATGAAGCCCATAAAGTGGCTATTGAATGGAAGAGCTTACGAGAAGCAGTTTCTTGTGAATGTTCTACTGATTCCTCTACAAAAAAAGTAATGTATTATTGTTGTAATATCAATAATTTTATTTAATTTAAATTCATCTTATTACAGTAGAGTCTCAGTAATCCAGGCTAGATGGGACCTGACTCTATCCAGTTTATCAAAAATCTGGATTAAACAAAATTGTGTTTTTTTTTTAACTTACTAATAAATATTTTTCAAAAAACACCTTATGTATTTATACAAATTCAAAACTTATTGATTTACAATTTTACATTACACATTATTATATTGTTATTATTGAAAACAATAATATCTTTATAATGGGTATTCAGGTATTCTCAAATATATACATTATACATGAGTACTAAAGTACGAAATATAAATTGTCCGGATTAGCGAGACTTTACTGTATAATAATAAATAACTACCCAAAATAGTAACACAACCATTAGCATACAAATAATGAATTGAAATTGTAAACATAAATGAATCTTTCTATTGATAAAATCGATACACTATTTATATATGTTTTATAAACATTTAAGACACCTCTATCTTTTGAACTTCAATATTTGACAAGTAATGAGGTTCCAGGAAAGGCTGTCTTATATGGTGTTAATTCCTGCTACAATAATATTTTATTTATTAGTTAAAACATTATTAGCAATTAATAGTAATTATTATACTTTATTTTTACCATAATAATACCTGATGAAATTAGATATTATGCTTCTTTTAATTATATTTTACTTTAAATCACAATAATATAATAATTATATATTTTTTATATTTAGTATCACTGTTGGAAATGTGGAAATGTGTTTTGCACTCGCTGTATAGATATGAATGTTCCATTACCTGGTCATCTTAGTCAAGAACCTGTGCCAGTATGTCATGGATGTCGTAAAATTGTTTCAAGATCATCGACAGAGTCTTCTTAAGTTTATTGTGTTATTATTAAACTAATTATTAGTTAATTTTACTAAATTAAAAACCAGTTACAATATTTATACTTAAATCTGTAAATATAAATATTAAATGGTATTACCTATTCCAATTATAAATTAATTATATTATCAATATAATAGCCTAAATTATCTCATAGATCTCCATTTTTTAATATTACCTAATTAGTCTACTTTGTGAAAAATAAAGTCAATCGCACAATACTTTCTATATTACGACCAAATAATATTTAACTTAAATAAGTTAAAATGTTATGTTAATTTTTTATTATATTCTGAGTAAATTGAGAGAAATTATAGCACAAATTGAATAATAGTTTATATTATGTGCTAAAAGTTATTTTATATTAATCATACTATTTATCAAAAACTTTAAATAGCTTAATTATATATTAAAAATACATTTATTTAAAGTGAAATCTATTTTAATTTAATTTAAAAATAATAAATTGTATTTAGAGTTTATTAACTTGCTACATTTATGCATAAATATAAAACAATACTGAATGATAATATTTCAATTGCACTTTATATCTTATAGTCTTAATTAAGACCATAAACAATATTAACTTAAAATTTAAATAATACAATAATTTGTAATTACATATTATAATTTAAAATAAGCAGAAATCATTTAACTAACAGTTCAGATTTGTTTGAAAATATAATTGTTTATATCTAAAATCAGTTATAGCACATAATTTTAATTAGCTTTGTTTTATATTTATGTTAACCATTATTGAAATAATTACAATAAATACTGAAATTATAATTTTATATTTTATATTTAAAGAAAGGCCTTTTAACAATCTTGTGTTGAAAAAAAGGATCAAACCCTTACAAGTGATATATTTAATAGGAATGTACCTGTTAATAATGATGTTTTAGTTTTTAGATTAAATAATAATTCAAGTTTTAATTATGTACTTTTATTTCCGTTACCATATTACTATATATTACATTATTACACTATTATAATCTATGATATTGATTCCAGAATAATTATAAACATTTTTTTTTTATTTACAATAAACAGTGACAACTTCTTTATTCATTTGTTATACATAAACATAATTTATAAAGAATGAAACACTGTATATTGTATTGTTTTTGTGTTAAAAGGTAAAATATAGCAAATTTTCTTTAAAATCATAAAATACATTATGAAAAACCGAATTGATTGTATTATTTAAAGGTATGCAAAATATCCTTGTTAGTTTAACGTTTAACAATTATAACCAAGTAGTATATGTATTTAAAAATCACTCATTTACAGTACACTTTATGCTCTCATCGACTTAAAAAATTATACACACAACACACAGGTATAACATGGCAATTGAAGATTTCAGATAGATTAGAAGGTAAGAACTAAAAAACACTAAATAGACTATAAACTATAAGATATTTTCAAATTAATTACCTACCTACTACATACTATAATAGCAATAGTTTCTATTGAATAGAAAAATCAAAAAGCACAACTTTGGTCAAAAACCAGTAGGTATGTGATACCTAATTATTATTATGGTCTGACTAAATACTGGCTGAATATGATAGTAATGATACTACTCATACTGACTTGATTAGTAGAATTTAAAAACTTAGAATTTTTTTTCATATTTATCACTTGACCTGTCCTAATACAATTGTCTAGTTTCGCCTATGGTTCCTCATATTATATTATATTGTTCTTATATCAATGAAAGAAATATAAAAATAACACACCTTGGTTATATTTTCTTATTTTATACCTATAAGCATTATGTTAAGTTTCAGATTTTACATAATACCTACCTACATCTATATTAGGTAATAGGTAGATAGATACCTACTTAGAAATAAAAATTAGTTTGTAGTTAAATGTTAAAAAAAAATAATCTTAGTAAGTACTCAAAGTTTAACAAATAAATACGAGATTTATTTATTAACCTCAAGAGTTTTTTTTACTTGAAATAAAAATAAAAATTAACACATAAAGCCATACAGACACTCATACACATTTTATAAAAGCATTTAAGTTGAAGAGAGAAGTTTTAATGAAAATATTGGGTATCCACAACTATTAAACAATGATTTTCAATCTTTAACACGAAATACCAACAACTTTTTTTCAATCATTATCTAATTTTTTGAAAAATATTTAACATGCACTCAGTTTCAAACTCACAATCAATGATCTATAATATATTAATATTTATAATTTATTCCCTTATACAGTTATATATTATATATATATATCCATTTAACATTTTTAAAACCTTTAGCCGTTAGGTATTTTTTCTATAAATAATATTCTAATAATTATCTACAATTTACATTATTATTTTTCAATAAGCCGTAATATAAGCGGTTTTACAACTACTATACTGTATTACTGTACCTAGGTACCTACTGATGATAAACAATCACGGGCTGTCGACAAAGATGGAACAATTTTAATCCATATTATAATTTATAATTCTCAGTTATGATTTGATAAACCCCACAGGATAGTAATATCAAAAATAGTTGGTGTGATTAAAATATATATATTTATCTTATCATACATAATTTATTATAAATATTTATATATGTATTAAGCATTAAAGAATAGGTACATAGGAACTATTTTACTAACTTTCAATATATAAATGTAAACATATCCTAAAACGGCTACACGTAAGAACATTAATATTATAACAAATTATCTTACCATATAGACCTGAACTGCAGACCTGAACGAGCCTGAGAAACAGGTTTCCGCGTTCCGCCTAAGTGACTAGGTAGCTCATGTACTATATAATAGCTATAATGCAAAATAAAATATATTTATATTATTAGGTATTTAAAAAAATAATACATTAGAATAACGTTCTAGCGTTTTACCATAGAAAGACGTAAGAAGACTGCTGGTGTCAAAATTGGACAACTGGATGTCGTCTGAATCGATATAATGGTTTATGTAGATAAGGATATAATAGTCATTAATTATTAATACTAATATTATATTATAATCGATGATACAGCTAAACAGCTTATTATATATATTATAATAAAGGTTAAAGGTTATGACTTATGAGTTATGACAATTTATGATGATAGTCACTTTTGTAGTCTTGTTAGTTATTAATTACAATGAGTGGCTATCATAACAATACATCTGATAAGTTATGTCACAAATTCAACATAGATACCTAATTATAATTTATACTTAACTAACTAGATCAATATAGCAAATGGTAGAGAGCCTGTATAATACATATGTACATTTGGGAGCCTATCCCTCACCCCATATTCACCAATATCTACAAATATAATTCTTTATTTTTTAAAAGCCCTCAAGATTTATCAAATATTTTTTTTCTATGGGAGCCGTTTAGGTATTTACCTATTTGTTAGACCTTTTTTGACGGGAGCCCTTTGGAAATAAGCAAACAATAGACGGGAACCGTTTTTGATCCAACGAATATTTTAATATACTTATATCATAAATTTAATTTAAAAAAAGTGGGTAAGTGGGTACCGCTCTGCTGTACATTATGGATCATTATTATATATTATAGGAGTGTTAAATTTGAATCCAATAATACTATAATAGGTATCATTGTATACGAAAAACGATTCTGAACGGAGATAATTTGTCAGCCTAGGATATAATTTCCAGTGGTTAGTGAAAAAGGTGGTTTATGTTTTAATGGTCTGAATACACTAAAATTTAAGTTCTTTTATAATTAATGTAAGCTAAACTTATGAAAAATCTTATATTAAATTGTCAACTCTTATAGCTACTTATACAAAAATTTTTATGAATTTTACATACAAAATAATTTGCAAATATTCATGATTTTGACAAATTTTTGTCAATATTTAAACTTTAAATGCTAATAAAAAAAAATTGTGCCTATGTATTCTTATAATTTTTTAATCACTATAAGAATAATTTATGAGGAACTTTGTTTTAAATTTTCATGTATTTTGATTGGGCCAAAAAAATTTTATCGACACTTCAAAAAAAATTTTTCAGAAAAATTGAAAATTTCAGTTGTCGATAAATAGCTCAAAAAAAGTCAAAATATTTTAAAATTTAAATCACGTAAAGAAAATGCGAATTTTAATAACTGGTAAAATTTTCAAGTATTTACGACTTATATTTTTTGAATAAAAACAAATATTTAAAACCGTTTGAGGATAAATCGTTATCGTTACGCTATTACGTAAAAATTTAAAATTCAAACGTACTTAACATTTTTTCTATAGTGATGCTTCGAATTTTCTCTATGGATACTTAAAGGAAAACTTAGTGTTGTATTTTTAATCCTTAGTTATAAACACAAACAATTTTATGATTTTTCAACTTCAAAATTACTTGCAAATTTTCGCGTTTTCGACAGATTTCGTAAAAATTTGAACTATAAACGCTTATAAAAAAAAATTGTGATTATCGATTTTTAATTTTTTTTAACTGCAATTAGAAAAACTCATAAGAAACCTTATATTAAATTTTCAAAACTTTTTGGTCATCCAAAATTTTTTTATCGACATTCCAATAAAAATTTCTCAAAAAAATCAAAAATTTCAGTGGTCTATAAATAACTCAAAAAAAGTCAAAAATTTTTGAAAATTTAAATGTATTTAGATAACACTGACATAAACATTTGGTGAAAATTTCATGTATTTACAGTGATCAGTTTTTGAATTACAACCATATAAAAAAATGATTTGGTCGAAAACTGGTTTTGAGTAAAAATTCCCGTTTTTCCCGGCGCTTTTGAAAACTATTGCGAAATTCAAAAAATGACCTCCTCAATGCACCAACTAGATTCATTTTGCTATCAGAAACCACCCCTATAGTTTGAAATTGAAGCATTATTTCGACACAAAAAAAAAAAAAAAATAAAAAAAAAAACACACAACATTGTAAAATCAATACATTCTTCACTTCGCTCAGAATCTAAAATTTTGAAACAGCCTGTATACATGATATTCTACTGATTTCAACACTTGAATAGGTACTGCAAAATTTATTTTAATAATAATTGGACATTTGTCCGCAATTAGTATCTTATATTTGTGTCCGTAACTCGTATGTTACCATTTTAGATTTCGTCCGCAACTCACATAATTTTTGTCACTTTGTTCTCAATTCGGAAACACCGATATTATGAAGATTAATCTTAAATCTTAAATTTATCTTTAATCTTCATGACTTATATATAGGTACATAGTATAGATAGGTACCTACCGTCGGTTCCAATATTTATAATTTATATGTATATATTTTATATTCAGGTTTGCATGCATAGCCAATTTTTAAAATGTTAGTTGTCACTTTGTCAGATTTCCACTTATTCTTTAACTACGACGGTTTTATCAATTTCATTAAGAAAATCATTTATTTCTACATACACGTCTCAACATATGCCACAGAAGTTCCGTCAACGGACGATAATCTTAACACATATCATGCATTAAGACTAAGACATTAAGAGGTAGATATCTATTTTGATATTTTTTCCATTATAATATGACCCAATTGCAGGTATATTAATTATTGTTACAACTTGACCTTATATAACAATTATTAAATGTTGTTTAATTGTATTGATTATAAATATTTAATATTTTTCTTTTCAAATGAAATACATACAATTTAATATATTATACTATTTGTACAAGATACATAATTTAATATCTGATTGCAAAAAACAACATAATAAATAGGTACACAATTTTTCGTCGATATAATTTTTTAAGGTTTTTACTTTCTTAAAGATAATATAAGTACCTATATTTTAATTTCATATTCCGAAGGTTAGTATGTATTTCGATAGGAAAATGAAAACCAAATTTATAAAATTAAAAATTTCAATTGTCTATAAATAACTCAACATATTTTGAACATTTTATCATGTAAGATAGAAAATAATGAAATGATACTTGGAGAAAGTTTAAAGTTTCTGTAGCTATTCATTTTTTTATTGTAACAAAATAAAAAAAAACAATTTAGGTTTAGCTTAAA
>VUJU01002323.1:0-38808 GCA_009835225.1 Aphis craccivora
TGGGATGGAGTTTTTTTTTTTAATGAACACCATCTATTGGTAAATAAATAATAACTGTTTCTAAATTCTAATTAACTGCACGTAACACAGTGTGCGTGTGCCGCGCGTCATGCATGGCCATTAAATTATAATAGGTACAAAGTACAATGATTATCAGTCGTGGATTTAACAATATCGAATTTATTACTATTATAGCTACCGGTCTTTATAAATAAAAATCCTTGTTCCGACGGTGCTGATTATGTAGTAAAACTTTTTAAAACCACCCAACTTTAGGCAGCTATAACTCGCCAATGGATTAATGAAAAATGAAAATTTGAACGTGATAATTCATAAAAAAAAATAGCTCTGTTAGTTTATAACAATTTTTGTATGGGTTGCCATTTAAAAATTAAAAGTTGATAGTGGTTTACCTAATAAATATAAGGGTAAAAAAAATTTGAGTTTTGAATTAAAAAAAAAAAATTTTTAAAAAGTCAATACTTTTTGAAATAATGAGTGTTCAACGATAAAAAAATCACCCTGTATATATTATAAATTAAGACAAGGTTAACTCACAATCTGTTTGTCACATCATGTTCGTAATACTTTGTATAAGCCCAAACCAGACCAAACCATATAAGTTAAAAAAAAAAACTTGATGTTCGAAATCATTAATAAAATTAGACCTTCAATATTTTCGATGAAATTCGTCATTATGAATTTAGACTTTTAATTTTTTTTTATTTTAAATACAATGTAATACAATGAAAATAATGAATAATGTTTGTATAAATATTATAATATTATTGTTTCTACGATAAAATAACTTAATTATTTTTCATAGCGCTGAACAGTTTTTTTCATTTTAGCCAGCTTTATAGATAGGTAATATTTTATCTGCCGACTGTCATGATAGACCTATTAACAGTATTAACAAATGGACTACGCTTTCCATACCAACGATGTATACATCGATAGATCCATCATCGATCCTATTAGGAACACTGAGATAGATAATATATACTGGAGTGCGGACTCGGCCATAAAAATGAGCCATCGTATTTATCGACAAAATAATTAATGAAAATAATTTTGTGTAAATCTTTGTTTGCAATACACAATTCAATTTTCTAATTCAAGAGATTAAATAAGTCAGGTCATTTTTACCTAAATTAAATAAGATCATTCTATGGTTAATTCGACAGTACCTACTAAAATATAAGATAATAACTAGTAGCAATTTATAATATTATATTATGATTTAAACCACACAAAAACAATACATTCTATAGTTCAAATTAGTAAAATCAAAAATACCTATTTAAATCTAATATGTGAATGATTTATATTAAGTTTAAAAATAAAACAAATAATTATTATCTATATCTTAAATCCTAATTCAAAATTGTTGAGTTGAAATAAATCTGACAACGACTTTCGACTGTGGACTATTCAACATGAATAAATGAACAATAAAAATAGTATCGTACATTTGAACATTGTAAATATAATTTGCAATTTATTGTTGTCGATCGCCAATTTGGGTTTTTACCGAAAACTGACTGATAAAGACTGGTCAACTATAAATATACAATATGTCAACGCCAGACAGAAATATAATAGTATTCGAATATATAATATTATATTTTATTCTGTTTAAAATATTTAATATTGTAATTTATACATATTTTATGAGCTTATTTTTTTATTTTTCATAATCTTAAGAGCGCCCTGATACCGACAGCGCCCGAAGCAAGTATACCCACTGCCCCCCCCCCTAGATCCGGCACTGTTCAATCAGATCAGGCAATATTTTATGAAATGTTTCATGGACTATAAACGCATGTAAAACAAGAGGAAATGCCCTGCTTTGGATCGGGTTGATTTCGACAGTTAGATATTTTCATAAAAGACGAAATAGAAGTTTGTTTCTTTTGTGCCATTTTCACTATTTTAAAAGTACAATATCTTAACTCTTTAATTTAGATTAAACTAATTAATTTAACTGTTTGTCTTACATATTAATCATAAAATAGTTTAAACGAATCCTTAAAAGCTAGAAAAATAAATTACCATAATGTTGTACTCACGTAAATTTTACAATTTAAGTCGGCAGCAGTTCAACACAAAATAAAATTGTAGATATTTCATATTTTATATTTTTCAATTTTTGGTATAATAGACAATAATAATAATTGTTGTATTCAAAGAAAGTTAATAATTAACCAATAATTACGGCTGGCCCCACTTCACAATACGATTATACAATTCTAAGAATTACGTAGTTCACCGTTTACTGGAAGTCTAGATGACATTGTACTTATGTCTATTACCTATTATCTGGTATTAGATAATATATGCATTAATAGATTTTCAGAACGATTTAAAAATATTTTGTCATTTGTCAACAATATTTTTCGATACTTCAGTAATTAATAGAACTGTTGAAAAACTGTTAACCCCCCCAGGACACCCCCTAAATACTCTACTGTTAACATAGGTATATTAGTAATTTAATCACTGCACTTACCATTATTTGTACTACACTTCAGTACACATTTTTCCATTGCACCTCTCATTTTATTTTTCTTGACATTCATGATTTTGCGTTTTCCTAACCCTATCCTAAGAGTAAATCAGGTCTATAGGTTCCTGATTTTAAATTTGGTTGTCACAAAAATTATTCAATTGGAGATATTAGATGGAGGTTTACAAATAAAAACTGCAGAGCTTTTTTACGAATAGATACTGAAGATAAAATAAAGGTTAGTACCTACCAGTAATTTAATCCACAATCACGATAAAATAGAAGTAAATATTTTGAATCGCCAAAAATTTAGTAATAGTTTAAAACGTAAAGCGATTACAGACGTATCAGAACGACCAAGTAAATTATTTCATACGCAATTAACAGAAGAAAACGTGTCACACTAACATTAACTGATGTTACATATATAAAAAATAATATGCATTATGCACGTAGAACCAGTTACCCTCAATTACCAAATAATATCAATAAGATTCATTCTATTTTAAACTGTATAGAAATTAAAACTATAGACAACAAACAATTTGTACTATTTAATAACTCTGACAATGGGATAGTTATGTTTTCTTGTCAATCTAACTTGAGCTTTTTTAGTAAAAGAAGTGTATTTTACGTAGATGGTACTTTTGATTATTGTACTGATTTTTTCTGTCAGTTATTCACAATTCATGGACTACATAATGGTTTTTATATTCCACTTGTATTTTTTTTTATTAAAAGATAAGCAAACATTAAGTTACTTTGAAGCATTTAAAGCAATCAATCACGAAATAACCAAAATAAATCCCACATTTACTCCAAAAATAATTTAAGTGGATTTTGAAAAAGCAATACATAATGTCATTAATAGAATATGGCCAACAACCTTAATAAGAGGTTGTCGATTTCATCTCGGCCAATCTTGGTGGAGAAAAATACAAGAACTAGGCTTGGCTTCAGACTATATCCTAAATAATGAAATAGGCAAGTCCTAGAACCACACAAGGTTGGAGATTTTTTCTCGTTTGAAATGTCTGTTATTCAACCAGACGAACACAAAATTATAGAATTTTCTAACTATTTAGTAGATACATACATAAGTGAGAATTCAATATTTCCTCCAGAATTGTGGGCAGAAAAATGTTGTAGCTCTCAAAGAACAACGAATGCATGCGAATCTTTTCATTCGAAATTTAAAAAATGTTTTGATTCTCCTCACCCGAATATAATATAATAAGAAGTAGTCTAGAAAAACAACGAGTACCTAGAAAAGCAATAAGACAAAGAATACTATTTATAGAAAATAAAATTAAACAATTAAATAATAATGAAATTACAATTAAAGACTATGTTAATACATTATCCAATAAATATAAATACAGAAAATGATATAATTATATTTTTACAATTCAATTTTAATTTTTTTTATAAATAAGTATTATTATTCTGACTTTAAATTTATATTATTATATTATATTTTTACAATTCAATTTTAATTTTTTTTTTATAAATAAGTATATTATTATGACTTATAATTTATATTACTATGATATTATTATATTTTAACAATTATTAAATTTAATTTTTAGATCCTGAACGGAGTGATGAATGTATTGATTTTACATTTTTTTTTTTTTTTTTTTTTTGTTTCTGTGTACAGCATAACTAGTCGAAATAATGCACCAATTTCAAACTTTGGGGGTGGTTTCCGATGTAAAAGTAAATATCCTTGGTGCTTTATAGAGGTCAAAAGTAAAAATTTTGTGACAGTTTTCCAAAAAATCGAGAAAAACAAAAAAAAAAAAATGACGGGAAAACAGGAATTTTTACGTAAAACCAGTTTTCGACCAAATTTTGAAACGCGGAAAATACGGCATGTATAGCTTCGGCCTAAAAGTACAAACCACTAAAAACAAAGTTTTCATTTAACATTATTATGTTAATGATAAATATTTAATTATTATTACTTATTGTTTTTTTTTTTTTAATTTAAAAATATCAAAATTTTATTAAAATATTCAAACATTTTGTCAAATTTTAGTCAACTTCATACTCAGCTTATGTTTTTTTGATTCGTTGGTCTAATTGTATATAAGTTTTTTTCATCTCTTACCTTCCATATTTAAGTAACTGCGTTCATATAATAAATCAGAATTTCCAGCCTCTTTTTTTAGACAGTGATACAAATCATTAAAAGTTGATTGTGGCTTATTTAATATTTTATTTTATTTACTGTACCCAGGTTAGAGTAGTTTCCAAAATTTCGAAAAAGAATCGTTCATTTTAATAACACTATAATATACTGACTATAAGAAATCTACAAATGTGTATACTATACTAAAGACTGAGTAAATTATATCGATGGATATCGATGACATGTAACTATATAATTGATATAATACAATTTTAATAAAAATAAAGTTTCTGAAGTGAAATGGAAGAAGTGATTAAAAATGTCCTAGTGCAAGCACCTTTTAACATAAAAAGGAAAACACAAAAATGATAACCTACCATTTGTAACAATTGCAATATTATAATATTATTATATTTAATGTTTGATATTTTTAATATTTTATTATGTAATCAAATATAGGTACCTATTAAATTTATTATACATTAACAAACAGCTGCAGTGTGTAAAAATGTTACTTTTTAAATCTTATATATTTTAATATTTGTTATTTATTATTAGTTAAATTTATAAGTTTTAAATCTAAAATTAAAATTTATTTAAATTATAGCTATAATACCGCCCTATAATAGGTATAATATAAGTAATAATCAATTTAATAAGATTGTCAGTGTATCATAAAGATATTTTATTAAATTAAAATCTAGATATATTGGTACGTACACATGTTATTTATAGTGACAAATGAGTGTAATTAAATTTAAAGCATAAATACATCAACAGTATACAATTATGATGTATAATAATATCTACCACATTTTGTTGTTTAAAATAAATTATTAATTAACAGTTGTATTAAATAGGTAACCTAATACAATTTTATTAGGTTAGTTCAGCCAGAACATTAATTCTCTTGAGAACTTATAAAAAATATCTAAAGCCTAAATTATAGATTACCTATAATATAACCTAAAGTATTATATCTAGCTGCAAATAATTTTATTACTCAAAAATTTCTTATTAAAATTTAAAATCTTAAAAAGTGCATTACAAGGTATTAAATATAATAACGACGAAGATGATGAGCTTTAATTCATGTATATCAAATTAAATATTTGAGCACAAAATTTTATAAAAAACAAAATATGTTTATTTATTTAAAATTTAAAAAACCTAAAAAAAACTTGCTTTTCAATATTAATTAAAAATCAATGAAAATTATTATCAAATGTTTAATAAATAAACATTGATGGTTATGGAACATTCATTCAGTGTTAGAAAATATAAATACAACATTTGTTTACCAATATTTAATAAATACATTTAATTAGTGTTTATGTAATCTTGAATTTTAAATGTTTATCTCAAAATGCAAAAGGGTTCAAAAAATGATTAATAATTGTTAACTAAACATTTTACAATTAACCATTCATCAAAATAAAATATTCGATAAATATGTTAATTTTTTTTCAAATGGTTAATACATTTTAAATACCTAATGATTTTCTTGCCGCGTGGGAGAGAGTATACAGATAAATGCTTTTACACATGGATCCGATTCCGTTACACATCAGACATTATATCTGGATGAGTAATTCTTGTAAGTACAATGCACAAAATAAAATATGTTGGTATTGGTGGCAAACCTTATGGGGTAAATAAAACTTATAAAATATAAACACAATAATATGAGATTGACATAAAATATATAATAACAATTATTACAAAACAAAATACCAACTGACGGTGTGTGAAAAAGAATAATACCGAAAATAGTAAATAAATATAGAAAATATATGCTTACGATATAATAGGATTAATTAGTAAAAAAAAAAAAAAATACACTAACCATTCGATGAATTATAATAATTGATGTTGATGAAGGTGGTAATTAAATTGTATTTAAATGTATTTTATAAATTATAGTAGAAATGACTAATATTTCTAGTAGATGCAACTATGTTATTTTTTCACTAAATCTCAGCAAAGATAAATAGTAACTATAACTAAATTATAGTACTGGTACCTATAGTATATTAACTATAATACATTAGTAATACCTGCCAAGGTTAATTAGGAACAGTACCTAACTAAAATATAGCGAAACTTTATTAAGAAAATCATATTGGGGTAAAATGGCTTAGTGGGATTTGGGGTAAAAGTGCTCAGTATTTCTTACACGATTAGTGATTAGAGTAAACTGGGGTATAAATGAACTATAGTGTGCACATTTTTTAAGAATGATATTTTATCGGTTCTTAAGTGAAAAAATTGTTTAATTTTAATTTATTTTATCTGCAGTTATTTTATACATCAAATGATTGAATACAATCATAACCAATTTTCAAGTTATTTAAATAATCGTTTAATAAAATAGATTTTAATTTAGCATGCGCCTTATTACCCCATTAGGTGCGCACTTTCACCCCAGTTATGGGGTAAAAAGATGTATTTGATAAAATTTTTAATTATTTAGAATTTTTGGTATTTGCTTTGGTAAAATCAACTTTTGACCGAAAAATTGAAATCTACGTAATATTTATGGTAGGAAAACAATATAACAATATTTCTAAAACGTGTATGCTACCATATAACAGCTGTTAAATGTGAAATGCGCCATTTACCATTATTTTTATATCGAAAAATATGTTTATCGAGGGCCAACACTGATTATAAAATGAATATCGATTATTGAAATAATCAATATAAAAACAGTAAAATTGTAAAATTCGGCACATCCGAGTTGGGTCCTGAATACTAGGGGCTGATTCCAGGTAGTGTAGTAGTTCGGTCCCGGATTTTTATAGATACTATACTAGTTGGGTCCAGAATTATTTTAGGTATTCCACTAGTTCCTGAATATTTTTTGGTAAGTACTACACTATATTAACATTTTCATTTCTAATTTAACAGACTGTCTATGATCTATTTAAACCACAGGTATGGTTAAAAATGGTTTTTACAGTTTTTTTTTTTTTTTGTTTCTTTTCCATTAAAATATAAGTTATTAGAATTTTGTAAAAAACAAATTACTTTTGTATTGGTAAAAATATTAAAAATAAAAGAAAATAATATTTTTTGAAAAATCACATGTGTTGGTAAAAATGTATACGACATTAATTTTACAAAATCAAATCAATTTATTATTTCTGCAATTTTTTTATTCATATTGTCAGCTATAAATTTTTCTTTTAGTAAAATGCAGTTTCTTTTTTACATTACTTTTACACTTCTCATTTTAATATAAGTATCAATCTATACGTTTACGTTAATGTTAGTATAGTGTAGTTCTTACCAAAAAATATTCAATAACTAGTGTTCAAGTGTTGTAGCTAAAATAATTCAGGACCCAACTAGTGTAGTAACTATAAAAATCTAGGACCGAACTAGTGTAGTACTTATAAAAACCCGGGACCCAATTAGTATAGTACCTATAAAAATCCGGGACCCAACTAGTATAGTACCTAAAATAATTCGGGACCCAGCTAGTGTAGCAATTTTAAATTTGGGACCCAACTCGGATGCAGCCGTAAAATTAGTTATATTTTATTTTCAACCCAGTGATTCGTGTTTTAATAAAGGCTGTAATAATAAATTATCTGTTGTAATTTGTAGTTTCATAAAATGTATTTACCTACTAAATGTTTGGGCCTGCTAAGAAATAATTATAAATAATAATTATAATAATTATTGTAAATTACATAATTAGAATGTAAAATCTTTAAAATTAAATGGTATTGTTAAAAATACGTAATATAAGTATACCTATATATAAATATTATTATTATTAATAATGAGGTGGTAAACCATATAAATTTAAACCATAGTAATTGGGGGGTATTCTCTCCTGATGAACACGTCTTGTATCACAATTTGATTCTTTGCATGGTCGTAGTTCTGTTAAAAAAAAACAAATATTAATAATTACATTATGTTCATAATAAAAAAACAACTTAATGTTAGAAATAAAATTTAAAAAGGTTGATTTTAAACATAAATATTGCTACACATATTATGTAATTGTAAATGTTAAAGATAGCCACAACAGTCACATATTATTATTATTATTATTATTGTTTTTATTATATCAATCAACAAGAGAAAGCATTAGGTAATTAGCAATATTTATTTTATAAGAAATCAACGTGTGTCAGTTATATCGGATAGATTTTAAGAAGAATGTAGACTTATCAAAATATAGAAAAATAACCGCGTAAATTTGGTATTTTATAGTTGTAGTTCTGTTAAATGTGATTAATGGTTCATACAATTAACTATTAAGTAGTACCGTATAATTAAATCACTATAATTCAATTTTTATTTTTTTTTAATGATTTTTCTGCTCTTTAAAACCAATGTTTTATTATTTTTTATTTTAATGTCGATAAAACGGTAAAATTTTTAAAGAAAAAAGATTAACATATCCGTTTTGAGCTAAAAAAATGTCCGTAAAGAGAGACTGGATTAACTGTAAAAATTTCTCACCCTACATTTATTAACATTTTTAGAAAATATATTGAAAATGTAGCATTAAATGTGCATAAAATAATAGGTATACGGTTCAATTTTGGGTTAATATGAAAAACAAATTACAAGACATTCAAGTCTAGTCTGAAATTTATGATAACTAATTTATTATTTTTATTTTAAATGCATTTTTTGGTTATTTTGTGGAATAAACCAATTAATCATTAATAGAATCAAAACTACCTCTAGCAATGTGATTACGCGTGCCAATGTGAATCATCAGAACTCGCTGAAAAATTAAAAATAAGAAAACTTTTGCATTTAGATAAGGAAGTATTTTAATTTAGGTATACACTAGCGAACTAACGATTAAACACATAAAATTTGATTAAAATGTTTGCATTTTGTCTTCATATTCATTTATTGAGATAACCAAATTTAACTCTTATGTATTTTGTTAATGGAAACTATATTTACCAATATTTGTGACTTCAGCCGTTCCAATCATGTTTCGGGCTTTACAAGTGTAATTACCGTATCGATCATTATCAATTTTCAAAAAATTTAAAGTCGAATAGGTAAACTGGTATTCAGTAGCAGTTTCCACGATTCTGAACATTAAGAATAACCCACATTAAATGTCGACGTAATAATACAAACGTTTTTATATGGCCAATGGTTTATTATAGGTACCTATTGTAGTTATCATTGTGGAGTACTACTCCATTGTATAGCCATTCTATTTTCGGAGCAGGATAAGCTTCTACGAGGCATTGGACATCCACTTTTTGTTTTGAAGGTTCAATATGAGTATACATAATTTTCGAAACCGTTAAAACTGGGGCAAAATTTACACGAAAGTCAACAATATGCTGGACATGACTGCCAACACTATTCACTGCATCGCAGTAATAAGTTCCACGGTCGTCTTTTGTTACGTTAAAAAAACGTAAGACATTGCCTCTGAAAAACAAAATTTGTATTTATTTATGTATAGAATTAAATTTTTGTTGGGGTTATTTTGTTCTGTTGATACCTATAATAGTTTCCTCCAGTAATTAAAATTCCATTATATTGTCTAGTCCAGGAAACCCTTGGTTTGGGAAATCCGTCAGCATAACATTCTAACCTCGAGGATTGACCTTCCCTCGCGATCACTACTGTTGGAGACGAAGAACTTAAAATGAGCGGTGGCCGATTCACTTCTAACTCGATATCTGCAGATGTATTGGCGTCGCCGTCGACATCATCACACATCACTACACAGCGATATAAAGCTATATCAGTATTGCGTATATTCTTAATCTGAAAAATAACATATTTCCAAATTGGTTAAAAAAATAATTAATTATGGTGGTGGTGATTGGAAAAAAAAAGGTTTTTAACAAAGTATATTGTAACTACATAGGTACCTTAAGTATGTGGCTAATGGTTCCATTTTCAATGAAAACTTCTAATGAAAATCTTGAATTTCCGACAATAAGTTCTTTACCAATTGATAGTACAGTGGTTTTAGTAGAATCTTCTTTTTCAAATTTAAGCCACGCAATAGGAAAACTGTTAGCATTAAAAACTGAACATTTAATTTCTATACTTCCCCCAATATCTCCTACAGCTGTTTGTATACTCTGAGGATAGGCTAAAATAAAAATAAAAATTTGACAATGTATAATTTGATTTTCAACTTTACAATTTATAATATGTTTTAATTACCTAAGCTATATCATACTTTTTAAAATGATGTTATAGTGTTATATAATGTTATTACATTTAATGATGAAAATCAAACAGGTTATGACACATACAATCAAGTGTTAAGTACATATGTGTAGATTTTGTTTTTTATTTCATACGTTTTTTTTAAGCAGAAATAGAAATTTAAAAAAGCATTTTAAAAGTAACGCAGTAGTAACTAATTACATTAGAATGGAAAACAAATAATAGAAACGTATTAATTTTGTATTCAAATAACGATACAGTTATCTATAATTATTATTATTTCTTTTTTTTGTAAGCAGTGGTATTTACTACACTACGTTTAACCCCAAAGATGATAACTACATGATATGAATTATATTTAATAATTAATAATTTAAAATCATAATTACATACTTTGTATGTATCGCAGAAAAAGGATATTGTAGTTTATGTTTGTGTACAAACTTATAATTGTATTGAGAATCGCTGAATTCATAACAAAAAGGCGTTGATAAATATATATATATATATATATTATAATATCACATATGGTATTATATTTATAGGTCAATGTAAGGCTGGAATATAAGATTAAGTCAATTGTTGACGACTGTCCTTGTTGTTACTACAGATGATAGTATCAAAGGGAAAGCCAATCCCTGGTTTGACTGTATATAAAAAATTCATTATTGAGCAGATATATATAAAGACATTGCGATGATAAATATTTGAAAAATATAAAACGCAAATATTGTTTGCGCGAAGTACAAAGGTCGATCAATTAACGTAATAACGTGCATTAAGCAATGAATGAATGAGTTATGGAAATTCCGATTTCTTTCGTGGGGGAATTAACCAATAACCATAATTTTATAATCAGACGGTAATGTTTCACGGATAAAAAAAATGATTATAGGTACATGCCAGAAAAGGAATCTGGCAGTTTAACTGAAATTGCGCGGAAGAATAAAGAGCACGATTGGACCCAACGCAATGACCAAGCATGACAAAAGGGAAATATTACAAATATTTTAGGGGAACATTTCTATACAGAAATTTCACTTAGCATACCTAGTTATTAAATAATATTATTTTCAAAGTAGCCATTAGCATTAACCAGAGGAGATTACTAAGAGGCGGCCATCTCTATCCTTTACAAATAATTATATTTTCTTTTCTATTGTTTTTTTTATATTTAAGTAATTTTTCAAAAAAATTAAATCAAAAGCTATTTAAAATATGAAAACAATTAAACATGTGTTAATTTTTTAAATTATTAATATAAGTTACAAATATTCTACTCAGAAATACTCACCGTGGTGGACGCTTATAACGAAAAAGAAAACTCCGTAGAAAACCTTCATAGTTCCGATGAATGAACGGGCGTTAAGCAATGACGACGGACCAAGATATAATGAACTGAATAATACATTACCAGGCCGCCGGACGTTAAGGAAAGTCTTGAACAGAGGGAAATCAGCAATTATGTATCGACCGCTACCTATATTATTCATCACGTTATAAACTATAATAATATAGGAGTATAATGTTATTGGGATTCATTATTTTTACTAATTTATTTTCTAAGCGATAATCACAATAATTTCGATGTTACAATTATTGTAATTTCGTTAATGGTGCTATAATTATTATTACCTATAATTACAGAATAGGTATAGCAGGGGTTGCCAACGAGAAGACACTCGCGAGTCACCCAATACATTAATAAATATGGAAGAGCCGGAGTAGAAACAACGGTCATATTATTATATGTATATAACAAATAATAATTTAAAATTTAAAAATACATATTTAAATATTATATACGATATTTTTTGTAATATTAGATTCCGAGTGAAGCTTCTACAACCTTAGATTTTTCTTTTTCTTTTTATTCTGGAAACACTTTATCTCGTCCTAAACTTACTCAAAAGTATCAAGTGTAGCATCTTTAAAAGTAACGTTCTTAAGTTGGTATTTAAAGAGGTAATTTTTCGGTTTTCGAAACGGTACTCGAAATAAAAGTGGTTAAAGGAGAAAAACGGACGGTTTCACGATTTTATAATATTAAATAATTACTGGCGACGTTTTCTACCAGAAATATTGCTTCAAATTAAAACTTAAGACAAGATACCTTTTTTGTTGTATTTTGGATTTTGTTCCTTACTTACGATATGAAGTTTATTTATAAATAGCTCAATAAAAGTAGTCAAAATATTTGAAAATTAAATCATATAAAGAAAATGTCAATCTAAATAACTGGTGAAATTATCAAGTATCTACAACTTTATATACTTTTTGAATTATAACAAATATTTAATTTCGTTTGAAGATAAATAATTATCGTTACGCGATTTAGTAAATATTTAAAATTCAAACGCACAAAACATTTTTCCTATTATGATGTTTCGAGTTTTCTCTATAGCTATTTGAAGGAAAATTTAGTGTTGAATTTTTTAACCGTAGATATAAACAAAAAAAATTTTACGATTTTTCAACTATGTACAAAATTACTTTTTTTTTTGATTTTGACATATTTCGTAAAAATTTGATCAATACCTAAACGCTTATAAAAAAATTTTGTGACTAACGATTTTTGTTTTTTTTTTTTAACTACAATAAGACAACTCATAAGAAAACTAGTTATTATATAGTTATTTTAAGTTTTTTTTGCTTCCAAAATATTTTATCAATAGGTACTTCAAAAAAAAAAAAATTCTTAGAAAAATTGAAAATTTCAGTTGTCTATAAATAGCTCAAAAAAGTCAAAATATTTTGAAAATTAAATCATGTAAAGAAAATGCCAATCTTAATAACTGGTGAAATTTTCAAATATCTACGATTTATACTTTTTGAATAATAACAAATATTTAAAATCGTTTAAGGATAAATCGTTATTGTTACGCTATTTCGTAAAAATTTAAAATTCAAACGCACTTAAAATTTGATATTACATTTTCAAATGTTTTTGATCATCCAAAATTTTTTTATCGACACTTAAAAAAAAATTCTCATAAAAATCGAAAATTTCAGTGGTCTATAAATAGCTAAAAAAAAAATCAAAATATTTTGAAAATTTAGCCATGTACTAATAACGATAATATAAAAATGTGGTAAAAATTTCAAGTATTTACAGTAGTTTTTGTGTAAACTGGTTTTGTGTAAAAATTTCCGTTTTTTCGTCACTATTTTTTTTGTTTTTCTCGATTTTTTTTTAAACTGTTTAATTTTGACCTTTATAATGTACCAAGGATACTCACTTTACCATGGGAAACCACTCCCAAAGTTTGAAATTGAAGCATTATTTCGACTAATTATGCTGTACACAGACACACACAAAAAAAACACACACATCATTGTAATATCAATACATTCATCACTTCGTTCAGAATCTAAAAGTCTTTTGTAAAAATATTACGATAAGATTCGAGCCGTAATTTGACCTCCCCTATAATATGGGTGCCAGTATAATAATTCAAAGTTCAAAACAAAACGGAAAAATTAAAACTAAAAAGAGTTATCTTGTTTATGATCTTCGATATTATTTATATAGCCCAATTCTTTCTGAATTATTTGTATTCCACAATAATCTTTAGTTTATAGGTATTCTAGATAACATTGTTAATACAAATTGGCTACTAATCAATTGCTTTGGTAATTTATAATTATTTCTTGAAATTACTATTTTCCGCCATACAATAACTTCCACCATTATAGGTATCTACAATGATTAATGCCTATAGTTTAGTTTGTTAGTACCTATATTGTTTTTATTTGCTTAGGTTTTTAATTTTAATTGTTCAACTATTATAATAATTATTTTTGTTTTTGTTATTTTATTTTAAATTATGAATAATTATATTTATATACATTTTATAACATAGTATTGTAAAAATAATAATTGCAACGACATAAACATAACTGCAACCGTAACAACACAATTATCGTAAATATTTGAAAATAATAAGTATGTAAAAATAATAAGAACTAAGGTCAATAACTTAAATACTTCTGTATTTTTTATAGGTAGCAGTAGATATATAATTTCTAATATTATTTGAATGCCCGTAATAATAACCATTATTACGTTAGCCCATATGCTCTAAAACCATTAATTATTGACTCGGGTTTAACTTTTTTAAATGCTTTTTGAAATAAAATTTTAAAATCATTTTTTGTAATTGGACTATAAAAATTTAAATTAAGTAGGTACATCTTTCCAATACGACTTTAATGGTTTAAATATAGATACATCACATAGTTGTAGAATATGTGTAGCAATATGAGAAAGGCAGTATAAATGTATGTTTTTTCGAACACAATTCAGCCAATTCAATAAATAATAATATTTTTATAAATAAATAATAACTGGAAGTCATCTTTTTGATTAGTTAACCAAGACTAGGTTAGGTCACACATAAGGTTAAAAAAAGTTGGCAATATATTCAAAAAATCTTGCAGCTACCTTCCACCCACTGTCCTAACGTCCAATACCCTATGTACCTTGTAGTGTCTGAGAAATATGAGAGGGAATTCTTTTGTAAGGGTAAATAATAAGAGGAGGTAATGACGAACCATTTGCAGAGTATGTACATAGATCTGTAATATTTTCTTTTTCATCACTCTTTACAATTTTTTAAAAATTAGCCATACTTTTTGGCCATAATACTTTTCTTGATTTAGGGAACAATTTTAATCTTGTCTTATCGCAATTGATAACTCTACAACCGTCTTTCATTATATCTAAACCATCTTGTTCTGTTAAATATAATAAAACATCAGCAAACTATAATATCTAATAGACGTTTCGGTAACTGCAGCCCTAGACTTAGAAATTAATTCAGTGTTTCTTTTTGCAATGTTTTGATGTCTCAAAGGAAATAAACTAAACCACTTTTTACCAGGACGATCATCTGTGAAAAGATTAGGTTTATTTGAATCCTTAAAGAATTTTTGAATTGAATCTTTTAATATTTTTGGGTTTCTTGGAAATCCTACATTTGCCTTAGCTAATATCCATTTTACTATCCTTTTTTCCTTGCTAACTGATAAAACAGTTGGAGGAACCATTTTCCGATTTTTAGGTACTTTCTTATTTATTTTAGTGCTTAATGTAAACCTGGTAATGCCAGATTCTCTAAGTATATCATTTAATGTTTTTTCTTTATATTTTATAGAAGAAATAGCACTAATCAATTCAGCTTGGGCATATTTGAATCGGAAATACAAATTCTTAGACATCATTGCAATCATTCATATTTCTGTGTTAATTGAAATTCTATTAGGTCACATTATAAATTACGGAAAAAAATGTATACAATTTTGCTATGTTCATTTACTAGATAAGACAAAATAGTATGAAATCCAATAAATTAACATTTATTACCACATTTTATTGAAACCAGTACATGAACACCATCAAAACGCATAAATTAAGTAATCAGAATTTACTAAAACTTATTAAGTCCGAATTTCTATCCTATTTTCAATGAATATTATTACAATCAATATCAATTCAACATTATTTGAGTTCATAAAACCTTAACAAATTTTTTTTTTTTTATAATCAAATATTAAGTACTAGTAGAAGTATAGTAGAAGTATACTAGAAGTATAGATCAGTTAAAAGTTTAATTAAAGAAATGGCTTTATTCAAAGTTTGTAAAGAATTGGAGTTAATAATCTATAAAAAGTACAATAACAATAAAATAATTTCAAATTTTTTTTCAAAATTATAGATATGAATCATTGTTTTCTATTTCTGAAAATATTGTATTCGATATCATGCAAATGAAACGACATAAGGAATGTTTGTTCTTAATTTCAAATAATTTACGTTGGTCATACTGTGCAAGAACCATATGAAATGTAAAGCACAAACAAATTCGATCTACCTTACTATCATCTCCTAAATAAATTTCCCTAAAAATTACACCAAAAAGTAGAAAAAAATTTGTAATTTTACAAAAAAGAAACAATGTTCTCAGAAGACAAAAGAATCGTTTTGAAAAACAAGTTAGTTCATTAAAAAAAAATTTACTTATCCTTTAATCTGAGTATAGTAATATTTCTCAAAAATCTATTGAAGAGAAACTAATTGAAGTTAACTGCCCTATAAATCAAAAGACAATTGTTCAAGAAATATTTTCAGCAGCAAAAGTAATGTGTTGATTTAAAATATCATCAGAATATTAATATTTTTTTTTTTTTTTTGTTTTGTAAACTAGGTCAATAACTCTAAAGGTAGACGGTATTCTCATGAATGGTTAATACTCTGTATGTTTATACGATCCCCAAGTGGTTACAATTTTTGCTTGAAGAACAATATAATGCCATTGCCTAATGTTAGTACCTACTATTAGGCGTTATCTCTCTTTAATAAATACATCTTGTGGATTTGAAACAATTTGTTGCTCTATTTAAAAAAACACCTAGAAAATAAATCCACCATGCAAAAACATGGTATTATTCTTGTAGACGAGATATCAGTAAGAGAAGCATTAACTGTATGCTCCAAAAGTCTTACTTATAAAGGCCTTGTAGATTTTGGTGAAGATTATAAAGCAAGTAGGTAATATAAATGAAAAGGCAACAAGTTGCTTAGTATTTATGTTCCAGCCGCTTGCAGCCACTTATTCTCAACCTGTAGCCGTATTTGCATCTAGAGGGCCTGTAGTCGGCACAGAGTTAGCAAATGTTGAAATGTATAATTCTTTTAGAGCAATCGGGTGCTATTATACATGGATTTGTCTCTGATGGAGCTCAGACAAACAGAAAAATGTGGTCTAAGCTCGGAATAAGTGGCCAAGTTAATTCCTTTAAAAATTGGTATCAACATCCTCTTCGTGAAGATCGGAAATATGCATTTTCTGATACACCTTCTCTGTTTAAGAACGTCAGAAATAAATTATACAATGATAAAATATTGAAGGTAAGTTTGTATTACCTATCTAATTATATACTGAAACTCGTTTTTTGTTTAGTGCTAACAATAAGTCTAATATTTATTTAATTAATATATTATTTTTGTCTTTCATACTAGCTGAAAGCAAGTAAAAGAATTTCTATGAAATAAAAAAAAATATATATATTAATCCTAATACATTTAAGTCTATGTCAAGCACTGTGAATTTTGTATATATTATTCTACATAGATTTGCATGTATTTGTTCATTGGTGTTAAATAACTTGATATACAAAATAGCAATGTGTAACTTTGTGTGTAATTATTTTAAATATTTGTTTTAACTAATTAATATTAATATGTGTTTATTTGTTAAATTTGCATGGTCAATGGGAGTTATATTTTGTAATATACACGAAAAAAGGAAAATAATTAATTAATTGTTCTAACTTTTTTTTATGTAGATCAATGGTCAATATATTCGTTGGAATCACATTAATATTTTATACCTACGAGCAAGATAGAAAATTACCAGGAAATTTAAGGGCTCGTCCAAATTTATAGAGAAACCATGTACATTGTACATCTTAGTGTATCTGATAAAATGAGAGTACGGCTAGCTATACAAGTATATATATATATTTTAAAATTCATCTATATAATAAAATAATAATTAATACTTAATAGGTACTTAAATATTTAATAAATATACAATACTCATATATTTTTGGTTTGTCTTTATACATAATTCAGGTATTGAGTAATTCTGTTGCTAATGGCTTAATGTTTTATAAAAAATATAATATTCCTGGCTTAAATGATTGTGATCCAACATCTGAATTTTGTCAAAAGTTTAATGATTGTTTTGACGCACTGGACAGAAAATTTGGTGCTGAAGGACTAAGAGTTAACGGCAAAGACTATCAGGTAAAAATAAATTTTTATTATGTTTTTACAGAAATTAGATCAACATACATTTGCATACCTAAATAATTAAATTTAAAATATACAGTTTCTTCAATCATTTCTGATTTGGTTGAATGAATGGCAAAAATAAACAGATATACAAGATATACAGATAAAATCAGAATTTTTATCTGATAGCACTGCTTGTGGGTTAAGAATTACAATTCAATCTACTCTTGAACTTTTTAGTTATTTAAAGTCATGCTGGGACTTTAAGTATCTATTAACAGGGAAAATTAATCAAGACAACATTGAAGTAAGTAGGTACAGTCAGAAAGAAGTTGTAATAATCATTAATATTAAATAGAAATTATGTATACCTAGATGTTTTTTGGAACAATTTGGCAAGCTGTTGGCCAAAATGATCATCCTTCAACCCCCAATTTTCTCCAATTGTATAAACTACTATCAACTTACAGCATTTTAAAGCCTACCAAGAGTGAAAATTGTACTGTACAAGATGATTCTCCATTAAAACCAATTATATCTATGACAGATTTGAAAGATATTTATCAACCTCAAAAATATAACTTGGTTGAAAATTTAAAAACTAAGTTAAACAATATCATTGAAGAAAAAGAATGGGAATTGAATGATGTTGTTGAACATGATTATATTAAACCGTAAATTATAGGTTGTTTAATTTATTATTTAACAGGTTATATTTTATTCATATTAACAATATTAATTGATTCACAAAATAAAAAGTTTTAAAATTATTTCAGGTTACCTATCAAAACAACAGTTGAAGTACATAAATGATCGTACTATTTATAAGTCAGCTTTTGCCACTCCACAGGTTTATTCTCAGCAATTGTCTGCGACACTGGTCAATATGAAAACCAAAGGGCTATTAATTCATCCAAATATATTTTTTTTTTTCAATTTTATTTAGGAAATTGAAAAAAGTTTTATGAAACATTGTTCATCAACTCATGTTTTTGATCTTATAATTGATGATATAATCAATGAAAAGCACATAAACAATTTCCCTTGTGTTACTCATGGAGAAAATATTATTTCATTTGCTGTTATTTATTATGTGAGAATGAGAATGAGGCAATTCACATACCAGGAAAATAAAAATAAAAAAAAGTTGGTAAGTGGGTACCGCTCTACTGTACATTAGGTGCCGTATAGATCATTATTATATATTATAGGAGTGTTAAATTTGAATCCATGTAGCAAATCAAAGAAATAAAAATTACCATTACTTTAATTTATATTTAATATGACAATGGTTACAATAAATAGTATTTTTTAATTATAACACATACCTATAGGCAGCATGTCTATATTTACTCCACAAATCACTAGATTTGAACCAATTCATGGTTTTGTGAAGTGCCTTTCCTCTAAGTACATATTTGTATTTATACCAATGTGATTTCTGATGAAATATACCCACTTTTCTACTCTACATGAATACATCATTTTAAAGTACTTCCCATAATCTTCAGTCTCTGTATCATTGAATAAGTCATTTAGTACTGTTTGGTGTTCAATATAAAAATAATGTTCATTAGTTTCATATAACAGTGCTTTTAAGGTTTTGAATACAATGGTTTTCTTTTCATTGCACTGTATTTTGCTTAAATTTTTTGTCCAATTTCTTAGTACATGCCAAGTACATAAAAGCTGTTTTTCCGTAGGCCCCATTACAGCGTTCCAGGCATTATAGAACGCTAGTTCATCATCAGACATAAACACATTTGCTGTAATATTACCAGTTACATTTTTAATGCATTGAAAGTAATGTTTGTATAAAGCGATGTCAGATTTATTAGAAAAACAAAACGCAACGGGATATCCGTTTCCAAACTCATCCACCACAACTATAGTATACAACTGAAAGTTATACCCATTTAACCCATGAGTTCCATCTATATATATCTTATCATTTCCAAATTTCATTAGTATCTCTGACTGAAACTGTGTCATTATGATTAGACAAAAATCATCTTTTGTGAAAGTTTGAACATTATTGTTACTGTTTCCCTGTTGTTTAAAATATATTATTGGACTTTCATCACATTTTGCTGTCATCGCTTTTACCAAAGATTAGCACTTATTGAATCGTTTTCATGTCTTCTGGTACCATATGATAGGTATATTATAATATCTTTTGATATTATATATGTCCTTTTTTTCAATTAAGTGAATTCGTTTTATACTATCACATTCAACATTTGATAATCTGATATCTTCTAAGATTTTATTAACTGGTACACCCAATGATAATTTCCCTAAAAGCATAGTTAAATTTTATGAAGTTACATAAGATTGGATCTACAAGTATGGAAATTTCATTGTAATTATTGAAACAATTTAGTATGACCAAATTACCTGCTATCTTGCCTAGATCTTCAACATTTAATCTTTGTTTCCCTATTTCATGTGTATGTGAGAGATGAGTATTACAATACTGCACAGTAAGATTGGAATTTTGTAAGTGTACTTTTTTATTAGATGGGCATGCATGGCCAATTTTACTGAACCACAACTTTTTGTAAATCGATGGCCCTATTTTATGTAAATATTAGTTTAATTAAATGTGTTAAACTATAAACGCTAATACAAAAAACAATTGTGACTAACGATTTTTAATTTTTTTTTAGGTACAATAAGAAAAACTCATAAGGAACCTTGTATTGAATTTTCAAAACTTTTTGGTCATCCAAAATTTATTTATCGATACTTTAAAAAAAAATTCTCATAAAAATCGAAAATGTCTATGATCTATAAATAACTCAAAAAAAATCAAAAAATTTTGAAAATTTAACTGTATATAGATAAAACTGACGTAAACATTTGGTGAAATTTTCAAATATTTATAGTAATTATTTTTGAATAATAACCATATAAAAAAATCGATTTGGTCGAAAACTGGTTTTGCGTAAAAATTCTAGTTTTTCCTTAATTTTTTTTTGGTTTTTCCTGGCGCTTTTACTAACTTTAACCGAAAACTATTGGGAAATTCACCTCCTTAATGCACCAACTAGATTCATTTTTCTATCGGAAACCACCCCCAAAGTTTGAAATTGAAACATTATTTCGACACGTTCTCGTGTACACAAAAAAAAAAAAAACACACAACATTGTAAAATCAATACATTCATCGCTCCGCTCAGAATCTAAAACAAATAACAAAAATAAAAAAAAAGTTTCGAAGTTTTGCAAAACTTAAAATACCATGATGGGCGCTTACATACAAATATGTACCTATTTAAAATTATATAATAAGAAATAACTGTATTAGTAGTTATAGCATAGTTTAGTATTTTATATTTTAATGTTTTTAAAAATTTTGAAAATCTGAAATATTTGAATATTATTCAATAGGTACTAAGATTTGTGAAAACAATAAACATAACCTCAAATGTATTATACATACAATTTAGGTGGTAACCTAGCCAACCATGGTTACCTTTAGCTTATAATTAAATAATTATAATTTAAATCCATAATCTACTAAATTCAAAAATTATAATTATTTATTATTGAAATGTTAACGAAATTTTGCATTTAGTTTCGGTTTTTTATGGTTGTTTGAATCAAACTGGTCAACTACTTTAATTTATGTTATACTAATTATTTAAATAAAATCTGCATACAATTTCCTATAAACTATATAAAAAGTAATATTAGTAATAATTAATTGGTACCTACCTATTTTAGGTATTTAGGCAAATAATAGTATCATTGTAATATACTAATATGTAATAGTTCTTAAAATTTAGAAAGAGTTGTAGTAAACACAGACAGTGAACACACTATTTTTTTAATTTTTTTTTTTTTTTTTTGGTTTAAAAAGCTATTAAATAGCTAACAATCTTTCATTACTTTTAACTACCTATATTGCATTTATTATAGTCAATAGGTACCTATTATAAAATAGTCTAATCTATAGAACTAACTTTTTGCTTCTTTACATCACAATGTTATAACTCACTATAGGTACCTATCTTGTTAATTAGGTTTTAGAGAAAACTATTTCTTGGCTCAATGATTGGGAAATCAATATTATATATGCGGGTTATATAACTTATATGTGTTGCTATGGATTCAAAAATTTATTTTATATAGGTATATTATATATATATATGTATATTTTATAACCTAACGAGGACTTTCGTGAAACCGCTAGGTAAATTGTTTGTAGATGAAGATATGCCGCTCGTGACACGGAAAGGCGTGTATCCGTACGAGTGCACAGACAGTTAGAGTCGGTTTTAAAAAACGTAATTGCCATAATAATACGCAATAAAGACTTTTATAGTACGTTGGCAGAGATTGGGTCAAGGAGGATGAATGTGAACACGCGAATGAGGTCTGGGACAACTTCGGCTGTACGACGTTGGGCGAGTACAGTGACCTATAACTTAAAATCGACGTGTTACTGCTGGCGGACGTGTTTGAAAATTTTAGAGACTTGTGTATGAGGACGTAGGTATAACTTAGACACTGCTCATTACTTCACCGCCCCAGAACTTAGCTTTGACTCGATGATGCTTAAGTTTACGGGGCAAAAGCTCCAGTTGCTGGATGATTACGACATGCTGTTAATGTTCGAGAGTGGTCGGTACATTATTTTTAAAATATGTATATAATAATAATAATCTTATATTTTTTAATAAGTATACGTGATGGATTGGTGCAGGCTAGTAAGAGGTACGGAAAGGCGAACAATGTAAAGACCCCGGATTATGATGAGACTAAGGAGAAACCGTGGATAATTTATCAGGACTGTGAGTATATATTATATTTATTATTATTTTTCAAAACTTATTTATTTTTTCATAGTTATTATTTTTTTAATTTTTATAGGTAATAACTTATATGGATTGGCTATTTCACGGTACATGCCGTACTGTGGTTTCAACTGGGTTGAACCTACATTAAACGGATTGAATAATTTGGATGATACATCCCCATAGGTCAAATGTACGAGGTGGATGTAAAATACCCATGACACCTACACAATAAGCATAATGACCTGCCTTTCCTATCACAAAATAGTGTGCCAATCAAAGGTTAGGAAGTTGATGTAACGTTTGAGGAAAAGAAAATTTATATTATATACTATCGACACCTGCAGCAGGCGATTTAGAATAGACTTATAGTTGAAAAGGTAAATATTTGCATTTTATATGATTTTAAACAGATTTTTCTTTTTTTACAGGTGCATAGAGTGATTCAATTTAACCAGTCAGATTAGCTGACTAAATAAATAGAGTTGAACACCGTGATAAGGAAGAAGGCAAGGAATGATTTTGAGAAAGACTTCTTTCAATTAGTGAACAATGATATTTTCGGTACTTTTAAACTTTTATAAACTTAATAAAATTTTTTTCCAGGGATTACTATGTAATCAAAAAGGAAGGAGATGAAGATATAATAAGGTAAATATACTTTTATCATACACTTTTATAATACATTTATTAACACATTTATTTTTTTACAGGATTTGCAGTGCTGGACATATCCAAGACGGAAATATACGAGTACCATTATGACGTAATGAGAAAACACTATAGAGATAGAATTAAACTTATGTACACTGACACAGGTAAATATATTAGGTAACGCTATTCTCATGTATATATAATATATTAATATCCTTATTTTTACAGATTCGTTGATATACCATGTACATACTGAGGACTTTAATGCTGACTTGGTGGCTAACAATACCTAACTTACTGGACCGGATGGACACTGCCAACCTTCCCAGTGATCATCCGTGTTATATAGCAGGTAGGAAGAAGACCCCGGGGATATTTTTCTGATAAAGTTGATGGTAATGTGATTAACAAGTTTTGTGCTTTGAGAGCGAAATCATGTGCGTTCAAGGTATATGCTGGAGAAGAGAATGAGGTAAAAGGTAAAGAGGACAAAGTGGGAGGAGAGAAAATAAAGCGAAGGGTTCAGAGCTCATGTGGTTAATAACCATATGCCTCTTGAAGATCATAGAAAGTGTTTGTTTGGTGAAGAGGGAGTAGAACGTTGCACAGGGAGAACGTGTCAATACGGTCATTCAACCACCAGCTAGTAACGATAAAGACCTATAACAACTATGATGATAAGAGGGTAGTGCTAGAAGATAAAATAAATTTACACTAGCCCATGGCCATTATACTATAGAGTAAGTTATTACAAAATATATATATTTAAATTATTTTACTAACATTTTCTCTTAATTTTACAGAGGAGATGATCCCAAGGATGATTGGCCCGAATTAGATGAAGAAGGACAGAACTGGAACGGGGAAGGTTAACATTACTTAACCTGATTTTATATATCGTATATGTATATTTTTTTTTCTGTTAATTAGATAATTTTTATTATAAATATTATACGTTATATAGTTTGTTATATTACTATGTTATATTATACTTGAGATAGATTTATGTATATATTTCCTCCTTTTAATTGTATATTTTTGAAAATGCAACACATAAAACTGAAATTATTGTAAATAGTGTGTAGCAGTATGTTTTTAAGTTAGATTAATGTATAAACTTGCAGTATTTTTTTTATTTTATAATGTAAAATAGATAGATATTTAAGTATTTTCACCTTTATATTGTATAATTGTTAGATTTTTAAGTTTTTTCGTGTTTATAATGTATAACTTGTATTTACTCTGTACGTACAACCTTGTATTTGATAGATACCTATCTGTTTTAGTTAATTTATAATGTCTCTTATAAATTGTAATATTTTTATTTTTCTACCTTTATAATGTAAAATTTGTATTTATCCATATATAATATTTATAATGTCTAATTGTTAGTTATTTAAGTTAGATTAGAATGTTTATTATTGTGGCGACATTGGTGTAGGTGGTGACATTGGTGAAATGGGCATTTAAATTACCTCATGTGAGTTGCTCGCCCTCTGGTTTAACAAAGATTTAGCTAACTGTTCAGCTGCACACATCTGTATTTGATTTGATTTGGTATAGATTTAACTACTCGATCGTTTGTATGTTTTTAATGAAGACTACCATCTCGTCAACAGTTTTCGGTGGTGATTTATGTTGAGCACATTTTTTGTCAAGGTACTCGACAATCTCTTCATGTTGTTTTATAACTAATGGAGCGATGAATACTTCTTCTGACACGATGCTCTCGAAAATAGAACATTTGAAATATTTAAATCGAAGAAGGTCGCCCCGATTCAACAGTACTCTGCGTCCGCCACGATTTTTGTCTTTGATTACTAAGACATTTTCTCCGCTGTACATCATACTCGATAGTTTTATTTTGTTTTACTCGATAGTTTTATTTACGAATCTAATAATAGAGGCAACTATAATTTTTCACCGCAAAACAATAATAATTTTCAACGTACAAATAATAAAAGAAATTATAACACGAATAATCATATCAGTAATTTTAATAAACCAAGTTATCAATCGCGAACGAACAATTATTCTCAACAAAAAAATAGACCACTTATTAAATGTTACAACTGTAATGGTAATCACTATGCAGCTCAATGTAGAAATAACTCTGTACCAAATTATGCAAATAATAAAAACCGTCCATCTAATCGGAATAATTTTACGCAGCCACCAGATTTATTATTATTTATTTTTTAGATTTTGGTGTATTCAGGCCATTAAAACATAAACCATCTTTTTCATCAACTACTGGAAATTATATTCTAGGCTGACAAATCATCTTCGTTCAGAATCGTTTTTCGTATACAATGATATTATCATTGGATTCAAATTTAACTCTCCTATAATATATAAAAATGATCTATATGCACTTAATGTACCACAGAGTGGAACCCACTTACCCACTTTTTTATCTTGAACCAGTCAATAACTTGGTAAATATCAGTAATTTTAAAATAATACATTTTTTAAAACTTTCTAAGTTTTATTGTTTTACACTATGTTATGATTTTGATAATTTTATCTGCCCCCCTCTTATTAGATAAAACTTTCAACTAACAAACTAATCAACTTTTGGTTTTCAAATAGCAATATCTATTTTTCGATAACCAAAATCTATAAGCATATTAAAAAATATAATTTTAACGATTTCAGTACCTAATTTGAGTAATCCGTTTGCGACTTATGAAAGTTAAAATATTCATTCAATTTGCTGCTACTGGTCAATTTATATTTATTCCAAGATATTTTTATAGATTATAGACTCAGTGTCTGGGTGGGGTAATGATAAGATAGGAAGGTTTGATTATTATGACCATTATACTTATTAGTTCTTATCGATTATGGTGGTTATGGGTATCGTTAAATCGACATAAAATGTTGTTTTGACTTCTGGTTTTTACTTTTGGTATTTAAATAAAATGTAGATAATGTTTTATCTAATAAGAGTGGCAGTTAAAATTATCAAAATTATAACATATTGTAAAACAGTAAAACCCAGAATGTTTAAAATCAATAAAATTATTTTAAAATTCTTAATACTTACAGAGTTATTGACTGGTTCATGATCACCTTGTTTATTGCTATTTTATAGTCGAGGGTGTTAATGTTAAAGACATTTGACCAAACGAATATCTTGATCAGAATTCAGAACCTTGTGAAATAACACGTAAAAAAACAAAATATTGATGGCTCATAAAAAAGTTTATTCAAAATAATGTACATGTTTGAAGTAGGTATACAGGTATACAAATATATGTTTAGATGAAAAAGAGGAACTACAAATTGTCATTATTTTTGTAAAAATAAAGCACTAAAAAAAAAAAAAGACATGAAAAAAAGATAATCCATTAAGAGATCTATAACATAAGATTAATAGTTATAACTTATTAATTTAGTATCAAGTTGTATAGAATATTATATTAACGTAAACATGTAGTACAAATGTGATGTTTTGATTGAAACATATTACTAAAACTAAGTCTAATTACTGAAGGATAACATTAAATGTGTATTGTTTACGAATTAAATATTTAAAGAAATAAATTTGATTTTTAAAATAATTAAGGCACTTCCAAATTTATATTTGATAGATAGCCAATTAAATAGTTGAAATAAAAAAAGTACATATTAAATGAATGCGTAACCAATGAAAAAGGTTAAGCATAGGAAAGTTAAAATGTTAAAAAAAAAAAAGTTATCATTAAATATTTGAGATAAATGTAAAAAATATAAAACTCAAATATTAGTATGTGTTAATTTTAAACAAATGAAAAAATATAAAAATATAAAATAAATTAAACAGTAAATTATAAAAATAAATTATACATATATAATAAAGCAAATATCACTGGTACATATTCTTAAAATATATAATTATTGTATTTCATTTTTTTTTTTTTGTAAAATGTAATTAGAATATCAGTTTTTTAACCAAACATAATTTTTTATAAATTTTCATACAGAAAATCATTCATGAATAAGTAAAAAATCTTATGTTTCGCAAATAATTTACAAGATAAAAATTAATTCTGTTAAAACATATAATATGATATAAGTAATTTTAATTAAAATTTATTTACAAATATGTCAAGAATGTTAATTTACACATATATCTTACATAGTATATACAAAAAATAATTGATGCATTATTGCAATAGTTGTATTTCAATGGCAGTATAATATTAAAAACTAAGAGATAAAAAAAACTTATTTTTAAAAGATATATTAATACAAATTGTAGTTGTTAAAATTATAATATGATGTACATTTTGCAAAAGTTAACACTTAAAATGAGATGATATTTTGATAAAATAATGGCTAGTAAAACTGTGATAAGAATATTTTAATTTATATCCAGTTAAAATGTTATCCAATGACCAGTACACTTTTTTATATTTTAAATTAATAGTATTTTATAAAATGTTACATACATACAAATATTCTCTGACACAGTTACACCACCAGTTGACTAGTATACAATTTTTATGATTTTGATTTAACCCACAAAGGTAAAGGTATAAATATTAATTTTAAAATCAACTATACTATTATTTAATGTATTTAGACATTTAGTAATTACAACCCAATAAAATGTAAAGAAAAAAATTTAATACACAAATAGAAAAAATTAAATTTTATCATTACATCAATTGTGTTTTTACATTAATTCTCATTCATTAAAATAATTTTTCTTATACATTTTATGTAACATTTGTAAAATGTCTTCAAAATAATTACTGTTGGTTAACAATATAATACAATTAAGTTATTTTTATTTGATAAATTCTTTAAATATATTTAAAGACTTAAATTAATTAATCACAATTTTTATGCAATGTATGAGGGCATATTATATTAGTTTTTAATAATAAATACTTTGTACTTTTGTTAAAAAAAAAATAATTATTATAATGTTTGGTCATTTATAGTTAGATACATATAAAATAAAATAGATGTATTGCTGATAATAATAACCTAAACGACAATTTTTCTTAACTGTTGAAACAAATAGGTCATAATAATTTTAAATTTTATCTTATTTAAATAATATTACATAAGCTATCAACATATTATGATAAAATATAAAATGACCAATACAAAATAGATGATATAAACCTTAGTTATGGTGAAAAATTCAAATGTTTAAATAAAAAATGTTCATTTGTTAAGAATGTTATGCTAAACACATGGGATATAAGTGTACAAAGGTGGGGGGAACGTCTAAAATTAGTTGTCCTTAACAAATTTACCTATTAAATTATCATTTTTATTGCCAAAATTATTTTTTTGTAATATATGAAATACCTATTAATTTTATTTGGCATTAATTACACACAATTGCCAAAATTAATTAATTGTCAAATAATATAAACTATATAAATTATAAATGGGAACATATTAAGTTATTGCTAATTTACCGAAATCACTTTTTAAAATATCACAAAATAAACAGGAATGACAAATTCATACAAAATATTTTTTTCTGTATAAACAAGTGTCTAAAAATAAAAATACATGCATAATTATAAATATAATCTGGTGGTTTACAATAGTCACTCTGCATATCAGAGATCAGTCTTTATGATATACTGCATTTAATACTTAAAATTAAATCTAAATAATCTGTATGTTTTAAAATGTTATCTCTTTTAGAATTAACAGACTTACATAAAAATAATCTTGGTTGCCTAACACTGGAATTCAGATGCAGTAATTGCACTCAGATCTTTCATTAGACCTTCCAAGTTTGCCATCTCTTGATTGAGTTCTTCTGTGCTATAAGAAGTCTGTAAATAAATATATATTTTTTTTTAGTATAGATGGATTTGAAAATAATAATTTATATATTTATACAAACAAATAATGGTAACTAAATATGAGATAATATACTTGAAATTATAAAACCTTTAGGTAGTCGATAAATAGTAAACAACAATATGTAACTAATTAATTATTATCATGGCAAAATAATTAATAACACAAAATATTTTATCATAATTTTAAAATTATAATAGATTCTATTCTATTCTATTCTATTAAATAATAAAATTAAGCTTATGCAGTAAATCAGCACAGTAATTCTTACTTTAAGTTATTACAAGATATTTTAAATTTTACTATTTAAAAGTAATCAAGTTGAAAAATTTTTATTACTTGTATTTTACTGAGAGATTCAACTTCTGTGATAGGGTCTCTTTGATTCAGACCAGTTAATGGCGACTTCCATGTTTTAGGACCACTACCAGACATTGATGCACTAGAAGGTGAATTGTTAATAGCTGAGTAAATATTTTTTTTGTATGGGCTGGATGATCCTTGAGGTCTAACTGTTACTAGAATAAATTATAAATATTAATTATAAAAATAATATTAAATTTATTTTTGAATACCAATGTGTTTTTGTTGAGGAGTAGATGGCGTTGACTGAGGTGGAGGTGCAGGAACACTAAAACTTTTTAAAGGATGACCTTGTTGTCTTTTTTCACTAGAGTTCACTAATCCTCTATAAAATAAAATAATGATTAACAAATATTAATTTATACATTTTAATGATCTGGGCAAGATTCATATTTTTTCTTAATTTGACTGAATTTAATGTTTATTATTATTATTTATTAAATACAAACAGTGTTTTATGAAACTAAAACTTTTAAGTAAAAATTAAGTAATTTGGATACTGAAATACTAATAACAATATAACAGACATAAAAAAATGTCTCATTTATCTAAAGGTGTTGTATGGATTTATTAATTAATGTCAATAATATTAATATTTGTCTACATTTTATATTAATATGAGCATATTATATGAGTCTTAACAGTAATTTATATTTAATAAAAACCTGAATATCATACTCATATTATATGAAACGACAAATTATAATATCTTTGATCCTAACTAGTATTATACAACTAATTAAATTAACAACAATGTTTCTAAAATGTTTGTTATAAAAACCTATACTAGTAAGTTTAATGATAATAGTTTGTAATGACCAGAAAAAAAAAATTATTAATTAATAACACTAGGTTTCTCATTTATATATAATACATGTATCTTTTATAAATTAAGTAGTAAAGTAATAATGTAGACGCACGTGTGCTGTTGTTGTAGGTTTGCAGCTGATGATACTGGTATAGATTCAAATTTATCTGGAACTGTAGTAGCTTGAACAATATAATTATTTTCAGGAGCTCCTATTAAAAACCAATAAGTGTAATAATAATAAATAACATAATTTTAAAATGATTTTTATTTTTACCAGCTGTTAAATCTACAGTTACATGAGCTCTAGTAGCGGTTGCATATTGAGATTTTGGATGAGGTGAACGAGTTTCCTGACTAGGTAATGTTGCCATAGCTAAAAAAAATTGTTATAATTTTTAATTATTTTTCACCAAATTATAAGTTAAATTTATTGATAAAATAAAATAATAAAATAAATGAACAGTTGTAACTTACTATCATTATAAATAGAATCAAGCGAGTCAACAGGTTTAAAGCGTTTATTTAATGTGGAAACTTTTTCATCCGACAATAAAGGTTGAATAACTGTATTACCTTAATGTATATTAAATATAAATGAATAAAACTTAACATGCAAAATAATAAATAAATAAAGTGATACAAGTCATCAATTAATAAAACCACCAAATTTTTTATTATATCATTACATAGTTAAAACTTCAAACATTTAGAAAATCAAATAGTAAAATGTAAAATTATGTATTTGAAAATTGATAGTAAATTATAATTATAATTTAAAATGAAATTGTATTTTGTTTTAATTACCTTTTGAAGTTTAAAACATGTTTAAATCATTTCAATTTTAAAATAATTTTTAAAGTGAAAATAATTTATTTCAACTCATTATAAACTTTATTAAATATATTAAATAAAAAAACCTTGTTTATTTAAACCATATACATTATATACATACCAACATAAGACGAAACATAGTTATTTTTTTCTAAAGAATTGGTAGTCTGCGGTACATGATGTATTGTAACACGAGTGTCAGGTCCATCATACGTGTTTGAACTTCCTTGACCACATCCAGAACTAGTATCTAATGAACCTTGTGATGATTTTTCCATCGATTTCAATTCCATTTGATCATGGTGTATCCATAAATCTGGTGGTTTAATACTTGGAGATTGAGCTACTCCTTTTGCATTATAACCAGTTGATCCTTTAATATACCTTTAGTAAAAATTTAATGACAGCCGTTAATGATTGAATATTTCATATTTTAAATAAAAGAATAATTAATAATAACGATTTAATTATTAATTTCCAAAAAAAAAATAATAGTAATTGAGACAACAATATAACTTTATTCAGAAACAAAAATCTAAATCACCATTGGCATATTTTTGCTTTGTTTTTATTTAATTAGACAACAGCACTATATCATATGAAGTAATTTTATTGATACATTTTATGTTTCATAATAACAATGGAACAATTGCATATTCCCTTATGTGAGGGATATATCACTCTAAATTTAAATTATTATTCTGTGAGCTCATGGTTATAAATATAATTGTTGGATAACTACTTAATAATTATTAATATAATCTTTTAGTATTTTAAAATTTAATTAAAGTTAATGTAAAATTGAATTATAATAATAAATTACCATTTCAATTAAAAAAATAAAATACATTTAAACTTCAACTAGAGAAATATTCATTGCAGAAGTTTGCTTTATTGTAAAATAGATAGTGGTGTAAGATTTTGTTAAGAATTTATGAAGAATGTCCTATCACATTTCATTATGCAATCATTTTATTTAAAACAATAATCATTGTCGTATACTTAGTTTTATTATCAAAATATATTTATATTTTATCCTTTAGAATTTACAATTTAGTACAGTGCTATGTAATGAGCGAATAAATTTAATGTTAAGTTGAATGTTTTATAGACCAATAATTAGAAAAACAAAAATATAATAACTATATGGAATTATTATAGTTATTGCATCAATATAATAATATGATAATATAGTATTATAAAAAAAGATAAATTTTAAATGTGAAATAGAAAAATTATCATATATAATTTATTTATTTTTAATTAAATATTTTAGAATATAGTATCAAAAATTTATAGCTTGCTTTAAAAAAAATGTAGTGTAAGTTTTTATTAAAAAAAAAAAGATTGTTTAATAATTAAGTTTACAAAAGTTATGATATAAAATTTGTGATAACATTTATAATATAAAAATATCAGAATAACACTTTTTTATGGGGTGGGGGGATAGAAGATTATTACTAAAATGAGTATCAAAGGCTTGTTGTTCAAAACAAGTTAGAATATTTTATCATTATTATATTAACTTCAAATATCTAATTTGTATGGGTAAAGTGATTCTTTAATTTTGCTATAATTATTTTTAAAAATATGGTAACAATTATAATATAGTTTTAAATTTAAAATCTGATAATGTTCTACAATAATATCAGAAGTATGTAATAACTAATAACTGTTTTTATTTATACAGACATGGTTTAGAATACATAGTAGATGGGTAGAGATATATCATTAATAACATTGTCAACGCTAAATCGTGACCTAATTTGAACTAAGAATATTTTTTTTATATAAAATTATAATGTGTAAACTGTAAGATTAAAGTGGCATATCTGACCAAACTGTATTGAATTTTGTATTACTAGTTAAAGAAGAACAAAATCTGAAAATCTTGAGTTATAATTCTTTTGCTTTTTTTTATATAGATTTACTGAATGCAATTTTTATAGGAATTAAAAAGCTGTATTATTAACATTAATTGTATGATGGCATTGGACACTGTTGTGCTCAACGCCTGTTGTAATCACTTAGCTCTTTTTAAAAAAAAAAGTATATTGACATTTAATTTCTAACATATTATAGAAATCATTGTTTATTAAATAATGTTTTCCTTTAAGGTAACCACATCACTTTATATAAACTTACCTTATACAAAATAGAATTACATATGCATAAATATTTAAAGAAATTATTTTAGTTTATAAATTAAAAAAAAAATTACCCTTTTTTACTTCGGTTTCTTAATGGCTTATTTTGTTTACAGCATAATAAAGCAATTCCAATTCCAATACAAGATATAAGTAACAAACAACATGCGATCAGTATATATAAAATTGTTGTGTTGTTAATACCACTTTTTCCATCTATATAGGTGAAATTAAAACAAAAAAATATACAAACATATAAATTTAATAATTTAAGTGTATACGTAATAAACATGAATATTAGTTGATTTTAAAAATCATAATACCTTTTAGTGATGTTCCATCATTGTTAGGGATACCACCTAAAAATATTTCAAAAATAAATGTTAACATGATAATTGGTGATACTGAATACATAACATTAGAATTAATCTTATACCTGGCAATGTTTTGATACTAATAGTAGGACTAAATGGACCATAACCAACAGAATTTTTAGCTTGGATTTTGAAAAAATAATTGGTACTTGGTGTCAGTCCTTTTATTGAGTAGGACATAAGTTCCCCTTCAACTGTTTCAGTTATCCACTCGGTGTCTGAACTTGTATCATCAGTTGTATATAAAATAAGATATGCTAGAGAAAAATAAAATTTAATAGTTATTTAAATTATTTTTATTTAAACAACTAACCAATAATTTGTCCATTTGAAAATTTTGGTGGTTGCCAATTTAATGTTATAGATTGAGGTTTATCTTCGTTTTTAACAGCAGTTAAATCTCTTGGAGGTGATGCTGGTTTTGCTTCTTGAGTATTATTCATTGCAAGTAAGCTCCAAGCACTTTCCAATTGGCCCTGTAACCATACCATATTATTTTATTTTAATGTAAAATTTAAGCTCTAGACTATGAGATAATTCTTATTTTTAATGTATAAATTGATCTCTATAGCGATTTGTTCCACCAACATATCTTTCTATCACAAAAGTATCACACAGCTATTGGATAAAGGTACAAAGAACCGTTACTACAATGATTCGAAGGTAATAACCATAGTTTATATGGCGGGTAGGAGTGTAGCTTATGAGATTGATGCACATAGATACTCTCACATGGCCGAGTATACTAATAACTGAATATTTACCTTGATCAATTTAACTGTAAACTCATATTGAGTATTAGGTTTTAAATCATTAATAATGCAAGAAAGTTCAGTGGTGTTGACATATTTGTAACGTGCATTGTTAGGTGAATAGGACGGTTTGTATCGTACAAGGTAAAGCCGTACATCATCAGCATTTGACTATAATTAAAATTATATAAAATATAAAAATAAGTTATTTATTTTTTAACATATATATATATGTATATAATATTACATCAAACTCTAGAAGAGAATTATCTGTCCAAGATACTTCTATGGCATTAGGAGAAATAACATTAGTTTTTAAACCAATTGGTGGTATTATTGGATTTGATGATTCCTCCAATGTGTTTATGATTGTTTGTTCTCTTATGGTTGCCATTTGGTATACTATTGGTCCAAGGCCCATTTCATTAACAGCAGCAAGACTCAATACATAATCAGCATTTTGTTCTAAAAATTGTTATATATTATATAAAATAAATTAAAACAAAAAAATACAACATAATATATAAATTAATATTTACCTAAATTTTTAATTTCATATTGTCGTATTTTTGGATTTATTTTTTCCTTATATACATCAGGAACACCTTTACCCCATCCTAGTGTATACTCTCTCACAATTATACTTTTATCTTTTGGTGGAGACCAAGTTATCAATAATGAATTGGAAAAAGCTCGAACTATTTTAAAATAATACATTTAATAAAATGAATAAAATAATGATTATAAAATTAAAACTGACCCTTGAAATTAGTAGGTGCATCAGGGACAGTATCTTCTCTTAAATTTTTATCAAATGTTAATACTGTAAACCACTCTGAAGGTGGGCTAAATCCAACAGTATTTAAAGTCCATAAACGAATTTGATAAGTCTGAAATAATTATTAAAAAAATAAAAATCAGTTTACTCTTAAAATAAAAATATATTCTATGTATATTATTCACTGTATATTTCATTTTTAGCATTAAAACATTTATTTTTAAAACTTAATATTTTGTTTATATGGAAATAAAACAGAAAAAATACTAAAAGATCAAAAAATAAATAAAAACTATATTACGTACTGAACTTTTGTCTAAACCAGAAATTTGATATTCTAAATTATCACCAGCAGTTGTGATGGTGTCACCAGATGATTTTTTATCCGGTTTTTTGTATCGAATTTTATAACCTGTTATAACTCCATTTTGACTAGACTTTGGTGGATGTTCCCATCTAATATTAATCTCCTAAATTTAAAATTAATATACATTTATAATCAATTATGTTATTCTAAAATATTTTATGATATACCGTAGAAGAAATTGCTTCAACAACAATATTTTGTGGTGGTTGTGATGGAGCTGAAGGTCTTGTTAACACAACTACTTCCAAGGACTTCATACCGGGACCATTTTGATTGTATGCCACTACCCAAATTTTATACTTGGTATATGGACTTAAATCACTTATTTCACGGTCTGTATGTTTTGTTATAAAAAATTGTTCTTCGGAAGTTGAATCCTGGTAAAAGTAAAATAATTAATATATATATACAAATTTATGTTTGTTATTAATAATCGTTATTGTTTTTATTTGTATTCTACCTTCATATAAAATAATTTGTACTCTTTCAAATTCTCACTGCCATATTCTGGTCTAGACCAAGACACATATATTGATGTAGGTGACACTGCTTTAGCAGTTACATTATAAGGTTGCCCTGGTAAATTAATTTCTGCCTTGGTCATTACTTTCAAACGTGGTGAACTTTCACCTACACCATATTCATTTACTGGCATTACTCTAAAGAGATAATGTTTATTGGGCAATAATCCAGTAATAGTTATTTCAGTTTGTGATGTGTTTGTCATACGTTCTCTGCAACATTCACATTACACCAGTTAGAAACAATTACAAAAAATGCTATATTAATATTAACCTGTCAGATCCTTCTTCTTGATAAAATATTGTGTAAGTTAATATCTCGCCATTAGTTTTTAGTGGATTAATCCAAGTTAATGTGGCTAACCTAGACGATACAAAACTCGCTTCTAATGCTCTCGGGGATGATGGAAGATTGTTTTTTAAATCCTTGGGTTTTTCAGCTGCAGAGAATGTATTGACGAAATCAGTACTTATATTTGTAGAACTGTTTGAACTAGGTAAATTGTCTGTTTAAAAGCAAAAACAAAACAAAACGCAAAAACAAAAAAAAAATAAATTACTACAAAACAAAAAAAAAAAATAAAGCAAAATTAAAATAAAATATAACAACAATAATAACATAATTATATTGAACTAGTTTTTACATAATTATTATTTAAAGAATGGTCAATTTTTTATTTTCAAACTATAAGTACTAAACATTGGTTTATAAACATTTTAACTAATAAAAATTATCTAGAAAATCTGTTTAAGAAATTAATATTGATATTTCACTGATGAAATTAATTTTGTTACATGTTTAAATGTTATCTGTCAACTCAAAAATTAACAAAACATATAAAGTAGAAATATAATAAATGCAAACAAAAATTATGATACTGTATAGTGTATAGTAAACAATTTGCAAATTTAAATAAAATATTTCAATGTTATTAGGATACATTATTATGTATTATTATTATTTACAGTATATATTATACACCACTTAATCATACATTCTGTTTTATTCAGTAATTGTGTATTTTTATAATTGGTATTATTTATATTATTAAATAATAGATTGTAAGTATATTTTAATATATTTAACTTGTTTATTAATATTACAAACAAATTAACAAATCAACTAAAAATATTAACACTTCTTAAAAAAATAAATTATAATTACAAGTCTAATATTTTACTGACATATTAAAATTGTATAACTTAAGTTTATAAAATCAAAAAATCTCTACTTCTTTCAAATAAAGCATTGCTGATAAATAAACAAATGGAAAACTTTTGAAATTACCTGCATGAAAAACGTTTAAAAATGCTGATGATTGAATATTCCCGGCAGGGTTTGATGCCAAACACTGGAACATGCCAGAATCCATAGTCATCAACCCAGATATTTTTAAATTGGTCCTATAAAATATATTATTATTCAACAATTTATTTATTATGCAAATATATACACAAAATAGATAGTTAACTGATATTTATGAAGCACTATTATTAATAAGTAGGGCTCGGAAGTTGATGCATTTTGCATTTTTTTTTGGAACTTTTTAGACGATGCTCTCCTGGCCACAAATCTGTTTCATAAGCATGTGAATCTAAATAACTGATTTTTATTTTGCATTTTTTGGTGTTTATTACTTTTTAAGTCATTTTTTGAGATTTATAGGTCATTTTCCAACATTTTTAGTTATTTTTACTGATTTCACACTAGTTCATTTCTTATCGTTTCTTGTCGACCATTATGCCGATAACTTAAACCACAGACTAAGATTATTACCTATCCAATTTTATCTCGACGAATACATTATTGTCGTTGTTGTATTGTAGTGAATAATATTATACCAACATTTTATTATATTTCGTAATATTTTCGAAATGCCGAAAATAAATATTTTTAATTTTTTAATTTTCTTATTTTAAGGACATTTTTGTCATTTTTATGTCATATTTTGAATTTTATAGTA
>VUJU01002324.1:0-38785 GCA_009835225.1 Aphis craccivora
CCTATACCAAGCGGTTTAGTCTGGGCGTTGATGAGTGAATCGGGGCGGTCTCCTATATGTATGTAGATAATAAATAATAATATTAAAATTCCAATAAATTACACTTATTATTGTATTGATAAAATCATTTAATATAAATTCTAAATCATAATTTAGGATGTTAAAATTCGAGAAGTTTGTAATAACAGTTACAATATTCCTCGAGGTGATAGAAAATTAACGCAATATGTAAGATATTAACATCTACTAAAATTCATAAAAATATATTATTTGAAATATTAGAATATTTGGAAACTAATAATTTAAAAATTATATCCATCGTTTGCAATAAACATGGACATTTGCTATCAAAATTCATCATAACGATTTATTTGCAATGTCGGATGCATTTTCATGTACACTGTGCAGTAAAAAATACAACAAGAGAAAAAAATAAAAAACAAAAAAATCTAGCCAAGCAATCAAAATTATAATATACATAATAATGATGTACCTGGCCAATAAAAAAGAATATTTTTAATTTTAATTTTATAATACTACATTTTACTTACACATAGTTTTATTTTTAGATAATTATTTATTCTTACTTAATAATTGTTAGTTTTTCATTATTTTAATAAATACACAAAGAACATGTAAAAAAATGTTTATTTATTAGTTAATAAGTTACTGATATTTTAATATTGATAATTTAATGTGTCATGACTCCTGACTGACTGATTGATAAATATAAATATTAGTGAAATGTAAATAGTAGGTAGGTATTTCTATTCCATTATTTTAATTATTAAAAATAGTTCTTACTCAATAATTATACTGAATACTGAAATATAAATTATAAAACAATAATCAGTCAGTACTCAGCGAGTCAGGTTCAACACTTGGTAAGTTTTAACTTCAAAATCTTACATTATTTTATAAAGAAAATCCTAAATCCTATATAAACTATTATAAACCTCATGGCTCATGATTTTAGTATTTTACGTGCAACAAAAAGGTAAAACACTAAAACAGTTCTCCGGGCTAATGGTGGCGCTACCTATCGTGCTCCCGCGGTACTATCAAACTGCCGTCCAAATTGGTATCCGAAATATTTACGAGTGGTATCACCTTATCTTCTCTACATTGTGAGAAAACCCGAGGTGGAATGATCCACCAAGGAGAATTAGATACAGTACATTATCACGGTCTTAGATCATACTTGTTTATTATTTACTTTCAGTTATCGTTGATAAACGGACAGCAAAGCGCCAATGCCGCTGTCTTTTTTTCAAATCGCGACTAGTGAGTAGTGAATAGTGATAGTCTTTTGATTCTTTTGAGTTTTGGCGTCTCGATTTTTTATAAACTACATCCGAATAATACGATTTTCTTGCGCCAAAATGGTGTACTTACACTTTCCGACGAATCTGACCGAAGAAGAACTCATGCTGCAAAACAAATATCAAAAATTGAGAAAAAAGGTAATATTACTTAAATGCAAATCTCATCTTACAACTCTTATTGTATAACTATTATAAACTCACGTTATATAGAAAAAAGCATTGCAAGTTCAAAAAACACCTCGTCCTGAACCTGAACCTTCGCCTGTACTCAATCCCAAAAGGCCTAAAGAAACGGCCCGTGATGCCAGGGAAATAGCAAAAAAACTATTGAAGTCTGGTGCTATAGGACCAATAAAAAAAGTACCAAATCGTACAGACCAGGAATCATTTAAGAGACCTTGTGGAATGGAACGTAAATTGTTGACTACTACCCAGGCTTTGAGTAGCTATCAACCATTTTCAGCAGCTTCTCCTTCTCCAGTCAAGTCTGATGTCATTCCCGATAGTACTCCAAAGGCTACTCCAACTACTAAGTTCTCTGTATGTATGATAATATATCTTGGAGGAACCTGTAGTTTTAATTATTCAAAACTTGTTGTGGTTGTAGAATTTATATAGCAGCTTTGTTTCTTCCACTTCTAAAACCACTCCACCAGCTCCAAGTTCACCAGAACCAGTTCCTGAAACACCTACTCGTAAAGATATCACTATATTTGTTGGAGGAAGTAGTTCAATGACTGAAGAATTTTTAAGATCTACGTTTAGTAAATTTGGTCCTATAATTAATATATCAATGGAAATAGAAAAAAAGTGAGTTTTATACCTAATATTTAACTTATTTAAAAAATCTAATTCATTAAAAAATTTTGCTTTAGTCGAGGGTTCATCACTTTCAACTCCCCAGATACTGCTGAGAAAGCAGTAACTCAAGTAATTAATTCTAAATGCTTAAAATCTCGTTTAAAATTTATTTTTATAATTCATAAATTTAAATGCTTATATAGATGAATACTACTACAGTATCTGGTATTAAATTAAAAGTTTCAATTTCCCGAAATCAACCTATTGAATTTGGCGATAAAGGAGTTAATTCATGGAATGCCATTGGTAAGCGCTTTATTAATAATCTTAAATTTTTAATTTAATATTTGAAATAATCTGTACATATTTTATATATAAATACATTAAGTTATTATTAATTAAAAATATTCATTAATAATACTAAAAATTATATTTTTACTTTGAAATGTTTATACAATAAATTGTATACCTAATGTAAAAAATATTATAAAAAATATTCATTTAAGTTTGAAATTAATTAATTTTAATAGTTTAATAGAAATTGATTTTTCAATTAAATCATATCTTTCCAAGTGTTGTCGCGGGATAATTTTTTCAACAAATATACATGTTTTTTATAAATCGTTTAGTTATTTAGAACATATGCTTATTATACCATCAATGTGTATTTTCAAAATAAAAAAATTATAACAGATCATGTACTTTGGGTTATGTGTGTAAATTGTATGCATAATTGTATATTTATATTGATATAATGTATGAGTTTATAGATTTAGACTAATTCATGTTCATCCTCCCCACTTATGTTTTTATAATGACTTAATTAAAATTTTGATTTTTGAAAATCTTAAGTATGCTGCTTGGATCATTTTTTCAAATACTTTTATTGTTACACCATTTAAAGAAGTTTAATTTATTCTTGTAATGATACCAATTTTTATTTTTATTGAAAAAAATAGGATTTAATTTATTTAATTTGGTATGTTAAAGATTGTAGATCCATGTACCCATAAATCCTCCAATTGGTCCATTTTTTGAAGATAAGAGAGATAAAATTTAACTGTTTTAGTATTTAATTTTACTCAGTCAACATTTTATAATCACTAAAGTAATTTCAGAGTATAATAAATACTAAATTATTGAATTCTATACTAGATCTAACGGTGCATCTTTATATTTTATTTTTTATTTATATATATATTTGTAATACTAATTTTAAAATTGTTAATAATATATTAATTATTGAAATATTAATTTCCAAATAGTATCAATCATATTTATTTTCAATTTATGTAGAGTTCCATACTAAAATGCTCGTCATAAAATAAAAACATTAAACATATACAAAAATATCCATTTTTTTATACAGAAATGGAGAAATCAGCATTTCTATAATTGACAAAATGGAAAAATTAAACATTTTCAATCTTTTAATTTTTAAACTTCTTCATTGCATAAAATTGTTTTCAAGTATAGTTTGTTATAATTCAAGAGCTAATAAAATATATGAAACTCCTACAATTTCTAAGCCTTAATTATAACATTAATAACCAAGTATTAGAGTGCTGTTATGACTTATTATGATGTACCTTTAAAGCGTCTTGTCTTATCCAACTGTTTAACCATCTTACTGACAACCTTTCTTATATATTATTGTTTTTTTAGAAGAATAGTGTCTATGAACTTTATTTTGGTTCACAAGAGAATGCACCTGGGTGGCAACTAAAATTTTTCCAAACTCTTGTATCCTCGCCAATTTCACATATCTGTAATATTAGTGTGGGTTAACATCTGTCGTTACTATCAGTTTACGTACGTGAAACATGTATGTTCTATCTTAAATTTCTATTGGAATAGCCTTTGATAATGCTTAGATTTCCTTATTGCTTGTTAGACCTATGGCTATATAAAATACAAATAGCATTGAGTGGTTTCTTATCCTACAAATGGCTGAATTAATGTTGTAATATGCCATGATAGCTTATTTTCTGTTTTGACTTTGTTAAATAATTTATAAAGTGTATAACATAAAAACAGTATACAAATTTAAATTGGTTCTCATCTGAAAAAAAGTTAGTATCACCACGGAATACTCTTTAAACTTTATACAAACATAAATACATTCATTATAAAGTTAAAATAGGAGTTAGCACTAACCATGTTTTTTACAATAATTCTGTATTGTTATTTTAAAATTTCAATTTATAATAATATCACATTTAAGAATTTTGTTTTCACTTTTATTAAATTCATAAAAATAAATAATTGATAAAATATATAATATAATAATGAATTAGTTGTGAATTATTATAACATTATTATATTATACTAACCGATACATAAAAGATTATAATTTTTGAACCTTAATACATAAATATAGTTTGTAGATATTTTTACATATTTCAGTTGTTATATGCAACAACTAATTTAAAAATGTTTGAATATCAGATAATATTTAATATCATAATAATTCTTGGCATGTAACTCTTAGGCTAATCTCTCCTTGAATTCATTTAAAATAATTCAACCTAAAAATGAGCTAAAATTAAACCCACGGTGAAAATATTCTTTTATTAGGAAATTATAAACAGATAACTTAAATGTTTATAACATATTAATTTAGATGTGCAGTTTTTAATTATCAAAACTAATGTGTATTATTTTTTAATTCTAGCTACTAATAAATCTCAAAAAGGAAATCAACGAGATGATCGTTCACTGGTGACATATGATGATTTATTTTAATAAGTTGTTTTTATTTATTTTAGATTTTAATTATATAATAGACATTTTTTTTTTTTATGACTGAGTGCTAAAAATAATATGTTTATGTAATTTTTATAAATTGTTTATTAAAAAAAAAATATTGCTGATCTATACTGTAAATAAATTTGTTGTTAACTTAAAAAATTAATTAAGTAATCATGACATCATAAAACAAATTGTGTAACAAAATTTGTAGTTACCACAAACACATGGGTTATAATAAAAAAAAACACAACTTTGAGATTTCACTTATTTACTCAGAAGTGGAGATTTTTAATCTAGATTCTAGACAATGTCTATTCTGTAGATAACCATACAAATTAAAAATTATAATCATAGTTTTGCATTTATCTACTTATAAAGCCTTAATGAAACAAAACATTTACTAAATAAACTAAGATCTATGGCGGAAGTGTCTAATGACTTAAATTGAATGTTTGATGATTTGGTACCTAAAGGGTACCTTACATGGCTTATAATCAAGTTAAAGAAATTTAGTCATCTGATCATACTTATTGTATTTAGTATTTTAGTCGGTAATTTGTGATTTCATAAGTTAGCTGCCACTGTTGAGACTATAGACAACAGTAAATTGCGTCTTATAATACTTACTAGTAAAAAATCTTAATAGTTTATTTCGCCATTTCTACTCGAACCTATAATTATGTATAATAGGTATATCCTAGTCTAAAAATTAAGTATTAACCAGAGTGTTTTTAATTCACTTTTCTTTACCCTGTTAAACATAAAATACCGAAATATTATTAAACATTTTAATGGATTAATAAATAATTTTTAACGAAGTTATTGATGTACCTGCGTACCTATATATAATATTTGTGTTCTAATCGCCGTTATTTAGTATAACGGCCAATGATTGAAAACGATAACGATGAAAAACAGCAAAATATATAACGTTTCCACTGATTGTATTATAATCAATGACGTTTCTAAATAAAACAACAATGCGTTTCAAAAATAATTTAGAAAAAAATCATGTAAAACATAATCGTAAGGATAAGTTAGGTACACAAACGAAAATCGTATAATCGTAAATACGTATAGTGTTAGGTGTTTTGAATTTAAAGCTTAAGCCCTAAAAATTGACAATGATAGATACGACTGTTGTTTTATATATAGGTATAGGGTAAACATGTTTTTTCAAAATCGTGCTATACAATTGAGTATTAAAATATCGAAATGCAAAACTTAAAGAACAACGAACGGTTAGCAACAATAACAATAACAATAGTACCGCAACAAACCACGATATGGGTGGGATGTGGCTACTGATTGGGAGGGAATTGAAAATCCCAATGATGATGGTGTATGGTCTTCTCGTTGCCGAACCCCAAGATCAGCAGACCGGCGAGTATGATGCTCAGGAAACACAGGGCGGCCTGCAGGTCGCGCCGCTTCTCCGTGTCCTCCGGGACCACTTGCTGGACGACTTTGGTGAACAGACTGCACACGTTCGAGTGACACAACCGGAACAGCTGACAGCTGAGTTCGGTGATGGACGGGTCGGCGGCGGACAGATCGACAGCACCGACGGGTAGTCTGCCATTTTTGCCGCGGTCGAGATGGTCGGCGTTGGCTGTCGAACGAGGCGAGGACGGAGGTTTGCTGCGTCGACGCGGTGGCGTGGGAGCGGCCAAAACGCTGGCCCGATCTTCGTCCGAATCCATTTCCGGATACATGGAAGACACGCGCGAAGACTGAACCGACGCGTTGTCGTCCTGCGATTGCGGCGGCACGTGATGCGTCGCGATGAGGTCGTCAGCCGCACGCGACGCCGCTTGAACGGCGGCAGCTGTTGCGGCGTTCTGTTGCAGCTGCTGCAGAGACGGATGCTGTACCGCCGCACTGGCAAACTGAGCGATCTTTAGACTCGATCCGGACACGTCGTCGACGGCCATTCGCTGCCCGAGTATGTCGGCCACGATCATCCTACCCACTTGTAGTTCTTCGACGGTTATGCGTTGCGCTCGCACTGCGGCGACACCGTTGGCCGCAGTAGCCGTTTCGGACACCATCGCGTAACCGTTGCAGTTACAGTCGTCTTCCGCGGTTACCGACATACCGGACGTCGGTCGGTCCACGTACTCGGTGACCTGGGACGACGTTCGGGATCTAGGTCGGTCGACGGGGGTGGCCGCAGCGGTGGTCTGCAGCGTGTTCGGAGTGAGATGTCGCCCAATCGTCGATCCTCCGGACTTTGTCGCCCGACCGTCGTCCGACTCGGTCGAACAGCAAGACCCGCGGTCGTCGTGATCGTCCGACGCGTAGTCGGCTGGCGACGGGTCGGTTTGAACTGCCACGGACACGTCGTCGGTGGCAGCAACGGTGTTTTGGGCGGCAGACGCTAACAGAGCGCGAGAAACGTCGGCAAAAAAATCGTTAGACGATGTTACAGACGTTTCTCGCCGATCTAAAAAAGGGACCAGGGCCGAATCGGTGTTCCTGCGCCGATGAGGTTCGGGCGTGTTAACAGCGTCGTCGGCCGGTCTCGACTTGCGAGGTGGCGGCGGCGGTGACGGCAACGGCCGAAGTTTCATCTTTTCGATCACGTCGCCCGAGCACAACGCCGCCGCGGCTTTGGCCGTTCCGTCGGTTCTGTCCGCGCCGTCGCCGTTGTTATCGTCGTGACGGACACCACTGTCGTCGTCGGCCACGTCGCCGTACTCGTGTTCGCGGACCGGCAACCGTCGCCGAAGCGGTCGAGACGGTCCCAGGGTGTTGTAGGCGCGTGCCGGTCTGGACGGCGGAGGCAGTTTAGCGGTTTGTCCGTTGTTCGCATCAGCGGGCGGTTTTGCATTTCTGTCGGAATAGCTGTACGATCTCGGTATGGTGAAAAACGCTCCGAACTCTTGACTTTTGATCACGTCGTACGATTTCTTCCTCCTGTGTCGTGCCGGCGACTGTGGCGGTAACAGGAGCGACGCTGCAGAGGACGGCGATGATTTTTCCACCGTCGCGTAACCGGCGACCGCGGCCGATGCCGCGGTTGTCGTCAATTGTGGCGGAGGGGGTCGCGGAGGCGTCGAGCCCGCCGATCTCGCGGTCGGTGCAGTACCGTTGACCGCGTGGACGACTGTCGCGAACCGCTCTTCGACGTCCGCTTCCGACGTCAGCGACATCCGCGAACGGCGAAGCGGTGGTGTAGGCACTCCTGTACTGCTGCCGCCGTTTACTGCCCACGAGGGCCGACCGCCGTTGTCGGTCACCGTCGACGAAATGTCGCGGTCGGAACCGGCCAACGAAGTCCTGGACCGACGCATTGGAGCTTTTGGCACGGTGTCTGAAAAGTTCATTGACGGCTGGAATCCCTGTAACGAAAAATAAACCGTCAGATTTAAAATATTAAACAATTAAACAGCGCGTGTAACGGGTATACCGATATTTTGTATGTAGTCCAGTTTTTTGGATCCAATAATATTTTTTAAAGATTATATGTATTACGTTTAATACCTGACCTACTACTATTTTTAAATTTCTTTACACGTATGTGGTATGTCTCATCAGCCGTTTAAATAGTTGTTTGTGGTACTTTTAGTACGCTATTTGTTAACTATTTTTTAAACACAATACTAAAGTTATAAATAAATTAAAAAGAAATTTGATCCGACGAAATTTTAAATTTATATATATATATATAATATATATATCAACTTCTCTAAGTCTATAATGAGCTTGTGTTGGAGTGGATCGATCGAATTACACAATTTAAATAAAATATTGTATATAACTATACGTAGTTATACTTACTTTCGACTGAAGGGGGAAAGTTCCCTCCTATATGTATTAACCTGCATAATCTATAATACCTACCTATATATTACGATATCGTCGACCGACTTCCTTTTGATATATTGTAATAGTTTATATTTTGTTTTCAAACCCTACGAATTTACCGTAAAAGTATGCCGTTTTATTCTGATTAATTATTCCATTATTGCGGTTAAGTTACGCGAATTGTATACAGACAAAATTGTTATTTAGGCACCTACTTACATTTGTATACGAAATAGAAGCACGTTTTGACATCTGTGTGATTTTACCGCTATGACCTGTGATCCTAGTGTTAAATTGTTTACTCATTTCCTGACAAAGCGTATTTCGGTAAAGATAACGACAATATAAAAATAATAACTACTATATATAAGTGTATAGTTGTATAAATGTATAATAGTACATAATACTGAAACTATAATAGGAACATTTTTTTAGCTGTAATAAATATACAACTGTTTTTTGAGACGAGCCAATTAATTGTATAAACATAGTAGGTATATGTATATAAATTTAAAATATTATTAGATCCAATTTATTTTTATACATAAATTATAAACTAAAAATTGTTAAAAAAAAAACAATGGTTAAGTTCACGACATATGACTCATCGTCGGCAAGAAATACTGATCAAGGATAAGATTTTAAAATAGTATGGTAAATATACAATTTTCGACATCAAATAATTACATGAAAACCAATCGACTGACGACTAAATACTTGAATATTCTTATAAAAGTATATTAGTGCATACAAAAAATATCAAACGTAGAATACTTTGAAAATAATTGATGTCATCACTGTGTTGTAGATGGTAAAATTACAATCATTTCCAAAATGACTAAAACAACAGTGGTTGTGACTCGATAAAAAAGAATAATAAAGTAAATAATGAATAAAATCGATTTAAAAATAAAAATTAGAATAATATATAGAACTGTCACACAAAGGGTTTGATGAGTGAATTTTGTTAAATATGAAAATAAAATAATATTTATATACAATAGACAAACTAATTATACGACCAACATAATTGGTATGAAGCTCGAGAATTCACTTCTGCTACATAGTATATATTAGTATGTTTCTAGTGACCTAGTTATTATATAGGTGTGTATGCCACTATAATATATATATTGATATTGTCAATTTCAAATTTAATATTTTTCGTTGTAAAAAACAATTCCGAACAAAGCTATCAGTAGCGGATCTGGGATCAGTATCTCTTTCTAAGGATTGTTTAAAATAACTTTCGTGTGTACTATTACTGCAGTATTTAACTGGAGTAAAGTATACGTATACCGTATAAGTTTACATTCAATATGTGAAAAATTCCTATATCAACGAAGTATTATTTATTAATTTAGCAATATTTATCCGCAATCTTATCGTTTTTGGAGTTAATTGTTATATTTTAACCATACACAACCGTGTATCCAGTATGTGGCGTATCACTGCCTTATATTATTATTCGTAATTTCTTAAACAAAGAACGTTGGTTAAACTAATTTTTGCAAAACAAATCACATGCCAATACCTACTACCGACGCACGACGAGAAAAAATATTTTGAAAATTATATCAAAATCAAATTGTCAAACAGTCATCGAGTAATATTACCTATTTTTTTATTTTTCCTCAATATAAAAGTTATTAAGAAAAATTGAAAGTAGAAATTGATTAAAAATACTATTAAAAACTACATCGAAGCAAATCTGCTATAATACGTATAATGACAGTAAAAATAAAAAAATGTAAAAACTTATTTATTCCTTGCTTCGTTTAGAATTTAAAGTTATAAATATATCAAAACAAATTTTAAATAACTAGAAAATAAAGTAACAATTTACATTAAAATATTATTTTATATTTACGCTGCAAATAGAGTATATTACTTAATAGCTACATAACGCATAAATGCATAAACGCATAAACATATATTCGCCTGGTAGCAGGAACAAGGTCAAATTTAACAAAAGTATATAGAAAATAGTAGATCTATATATTATAATATGTTTTATGCATATGGTTTATCGTAATATATAAAAACTATTAGTAGCTTTGTACCTAATTATTTACGAGATATTTATTTTTACTTTTTAATTTTGTTTTCAGAAATTAATATTTTATATTGGTAGGTATTTTGAATTTTTTATTTTATCACAATATACGTAATTGACGTTAACAGTATAATTTATAAAGTGTGTTAAATAACAGTCAAGCTTAATTTATTGTTACAACAGTAGTTTTTAAAATAAGTTAGTCTGCGTTGGGTATATCGGGAATAGTTTTAAAATATTTTCCGGAAAGAACGTGGTCGTGTACTGTAGTACTAAAATTTCAAAATTATAATTTATACTTACGATTTGTGACTGGCTTCTCTTTCTGGACAAATCAATCATCGACCGCGTGTCAAACGTGGAAAACTTGGCCATACGTTGTCTGGTTGGTGGTTTTGGTGGCATTTGTGTGACGGCTGCAGCAGCAGTCGTTTGCCTGACTGAGGTCCTCCAAGGCACTCCAGATGGTAGTATTGGATTCTGTGACGGTTCAAACGTCTGACTGGTGATGATGTTCTCGGGGGTATAGTCTTCCACGTCTTTCTTCAATGGCCTGGTGCCACCGAACGATTTCGGCATCGTGCTGAACCGATCAGCGACATAAGATCGCTCAGTGTTCGTATCAGCTGCAGTATGCCGGTTAGGCCTTCTCAGCGAATTGGTCCGCGACGGTCTCACCGGCGTGGAGATACCACTACTTGATTCATGATTGTTTCTTGCAATCGCACCACTATCGTTATTGTTAACGCCTTCCACGGACCGTGTCCGATTCGACCGGAAAACGTCTCTGATTTCCGACGACAAGTAATTACTGATGTGCACGTCACCTCGACTTAGACCTTTCTCGCGTAGGAAAAACTCGTCAGAATCAATTTCCTCAATCACGCCCGATCGGTGTTCGGACAAACTTTTCGTGTCCTTCGATCGACAGTCGTCGCTCAACGATATCACTTCCTGTAGATCGCTGTCGCCAAATTCTGCCAACGATTCCTTGGATACCTGTAATGGAAGCTCGTCTAACTCTTCTTCCACAGCCAGTGTGGCAGTCTGTTCTTCCGTTGGAGCTGGCGTCGACTCTTTGTGCGATCGAAAGAAACGCCGATGGAAAGAATCTTTTCGTTTATAATTGTTCTGTTCTGGCTCTCCTCCGTCGGAGGACGGTGGCGGCGTTTTTGCTTTGTTCGTTGAGTTTGTTTTTCTACGTTTCGAAAATATCCTTGGGTATGTGCCGAAATCCATTATCCGAGGTTTCGGACTGTCCGGTTTCGATATTTTTGATGCGTCTGACCAAGTACGCCCCCGCAAACTTGGTATAGATAGTCGGGAACCACCGATTTTCACGGATTTTGACGGTTTCGGAGATTCCGATGTAGTTCTCGATAAACCAAAACGTGGTAAAGAGAACCGGCCACTTTTCGTCTCATCTCGGACACTCTTTGTCTCATCTGTGCTAGATTCGTTTGGGTCCACAGATCTTCGAGAAAAGTGCCCAAAAGTCGTAGAAAAGTTCACTTTGGGTGCGTTGAATGTGAACTTTTTTGGTAAAGTGGCGAACTGGCCGAATTTTCGTCGGGACTTTTCACCGTTGGGTGCGTCTACGACTATTTTTTGCTTAGGTTTTCTTTTAGTTACTCCTTGCAACTTAGTGCGTAGTATATCTGCTTTGACTTTAACTTTTTGTTGGAACACTTTCATACGTGTGTTACTTGACTCCACATCACCCACAGATGAGTTTTCGTTTTCACCCTCATAAATTGATTCTTCGGATCGAACATCTTTTTTTTCAACATTTCCGTCTTCGTCATCGTCATCATTGTCCTCTTCGTCATTGTCTTCTTCATCATCGTCGTTGTCATTATCTTCGTCATCTTCTTCTTCTCTGGCTAATCGTAAATTTCGTTGTTGTTGTTGATCGCTTTCGGGTTCTGAACCCGTGTCATCGGCCATTACGAGTTCTTCCGTCAACGGTATGCGTAAAAAATGACGATTATCATCCTTTTTCGGATTCACGGCGGGCGGAGTCATACGGTCAGCGCTAGCTGTTGGCGTGACAGGTTCGTATACGTGATCCCTAAGAAAAAAAATTTAAAGTTATCAAAAACAGATCGGGCCAAACATATTTTAAATATTTGTATCAGAAATAATGGCTGGTTCACGTGTGAAAGAACGCCGAAAAAAACCGGTGTAACGACAGAAGGGTTAAATTTATTTATTATTTGGCGACAATGACAGAGACAGAGGATTCGGCATGCCAAGAATCCTCTCGTGAGAGAGCAAAAACTTATTTATAGGTGTCTGTTGGTCCGGAGCTAAAAGTAGACGTAGATCCGTCGTGTACCTATATACTGTATACAGTGTACTTCTAACATTTTTTTTTTACTTTTTATTCATTTATCTGATGATAAAACATTTAAAATTGATATACCAATGCGTGATAGCATTATGTTCAACATAAAAAACATAAATTTTATACCTAATTTATAATTTGGGTGTATTTTTTATTGATATTATAGTAGGTACGCAAAATATAATATAATGTGTTGGTAACGATTGTCGTATAAATATAGAATAGCTATAAAAAAAAAAGTGTGGAGAAAAAAACGTTAGATTTATAGCCATGAAATTATGCTTATTAATTATATTTAAACACACCCAATTATAAAGACCCGATTTAAAACCAAACATCAAATTCAGTAACTTCATAATTAAGTATATTATAATATAATGTTTTAAATATTTCACTTTTTGTTTCGTTATATGTGTCTGATCAATTTAATGATGTTGTATACTCACCCCATGTCTGTACGTATCTTATATTAAATCATGCAGTACAAATTGTCAAGTTAATTACGAATTCAACAGTGTGCTTGGCATCTTTGGAGGAAATTTAATCTGTTGTTCAATGGTGTCGGAAGACCAGCGGCTGCAAGTGATTTCCGGACTACACTGAATCGTCGTAAGGCTATACATTCCCCGGTTTCGACATCGCCGCCACGCGCTGTACAATCGCGCTCGATTATACGGAGAGAAAAATCGAAATTGCCGTAACGGTTGCCAAATATGTTTTGGCTGTCCGGCATAACACGAATATTCAGACGAGAAGAGTGTGTTCATTTTTTTTTCACTACCAAGTTCCAACTAATATCATCTCTGGGCCAATATAGTTGAAATGTTTGTCATTTCACATAGCCAAATGGTATATTTACTAATGTACTACAGTCTACTGCAGGTATTTAATAACATACAATAGCGCTAGTGTCAATGCACTCTTTATTATTAAATTGATTGAAATATCGAGATCGAAATTTTAATCGAAATAATTTAATCACGTTATATTTACATATTTATATTGTACATCGTTAAGTTTATTCGATATAGACGAATACGTTTGAAAAAATAAAATTGTCGTTAGTAACCACATCTAATACATACATAATTATACATATTAGTGAGATCATATATTATTGTCATAAACATCCGGCGAAAACAGCTATTTACTAAAGTCTAAATAAAACAGGAAACGTAAGTAATAGCCTAAAAAACTATTGCGTCTTGAGTGTAAAATAGTATTCAATAATTTATATTAAAAAATATAATATAAGTTTACTTTGGTAATTTTGTAAACAATATATTGTTTGTGAACGAAAAAAAAAACAAATATATTATTATTAATGCGTACCACACATGTTAGGATTGGAGACCGTTAGAAATATTTATGGAAATTATAATATCGTATAATAAAAATTATTATAAAATATAGGCAGTGTTTACCTATAAAGTCTAGTAAAAACACAACAAGCGAATCATTGATGAGTCATTATTATTGTTATCATCAAAAAAATAGCTTAATGTGTGGGATTTTATACATAATATTATACCTTGACCAATACCAAATACTTAACGAGTGATTGGCCGTCATTGCAGACTGAGAATAATATACAACAATCGTGTAATTTAAAATATGTAGATAGGTATGTAGTTTCTTTCAATTTCATCGGAAATCATATTTTATTTTCGATTTGGCTTTGTTTTTTTTTTAACGAAACGCCTACTACAACAGGCGATAGTGACGAATAATTCGTTGGCACACATTTTGACAAGTATGATGCAACCTATTACACAGCTATATAGATGTATAGTTTTTATTTGATTTGTTTTCCATTAAAACCATAAGCTGCAAACGTACTTTAACGGGTTGTCGACTCGCGACGAAGTGATTGACGCCTGGCGGTGTATACTTGCCTTTCATACTTCATCCAAGTCTTTTCATCGAAAGGTGGCTTGTTGAGATGCGTCCATGGATATCCACCCACAGACCGTTTTCTCCTCACTTCCTCCCAGTGATAAGTGGCTGGTGGAACGGGTGGTGGTTCTGGCGTCGTCGACCTGTCTGTAGATCTGCTGCATCCCGAGGTAGACCTGCCCGATGTAGACCGACCCGGCGTAGATCTGCGTGAAGTAGATCTGCATGGTGTGGACCTGGTCGACGGAGACCTGCCGAGAGTTGGTTCGTTCAGAGTTGAATAATAGGGTCCATCCCTACCACAGGACATCGATTTACGCGAATCTAATATAAAAAAATATTACTCAAATATATTTTGATGTAAAGAGGTATGGTCTATATAGAGCGGATTATTGACTTCGTTAATAAATATAATTTAACACGATTAATGTTCACAGGCGCAACTAGGGTCAATTTTTTTTTTGGAGGGGGGGAGGGGGCTAGAACAAATGCAATGCGTGTATATTTTGCTTATGGAATGTGCAACATTGATAATATCTGAAAAAATAATAATATTTGAGGGGGCTATCAAAATATTTGTGGGGGCTAAGACCCACAAGCCCCCACCTAATTGCGCCTATGTTAATATTCAAAGCCTTTTTAGGTTAATTAATAAATTTCACTGCCGATGGTAGTGATGGTACCATACCTACACCTTAAATTTTCATAATTGATTATCACCTATAAAGGTGGTAAGGAAATTATTCCCATTTCGAAAAATTGTAAAAAGTAATAATAATCACACTATTAAAAATCAATTTAATTATGGTCATAAATTAAAAACTAAAATCTGCATATTATTAGATACAGGTATAATAGCTATATTTTTTCGTATATTATAATATAACCAAAAATGCAATTTTTAATTTATTTTTATAATAATTTAATAAAATATATATATTTAAAAACTATTAAAAAACATGTTAAACATTTTTTGTTCTAGACAACTGAGCCATTTACCTTCTCATCTCGAAGCATTGGGTAAAATCATACCTCACAATTTTTATTTTGTATTTATTTTACAAAATCGACTATATTATTGAACACAAAAACATTTGAATTACCTAAAGATTCATATAACATAGTATTAATATGTGTGTGTATACAGAATGTTCCAAAAGTCCCATATAACTCCAAGTATTTTTGCAAGACCATGGTACATCAATATAATATTTAAATGTTATTTTTTCAATAGTAATCTATGAGAAAATTCCAATTTATTTGTTTACGTTTCTTATAGATTACCTATACTGTTAAAAACAACATTTAAATAAGGCTTAATCTATTGGTTTGCCGGGAAGTTACGATGATAATTTTGGGATATACGTACTTTACATAAACAGTATACTTATACACATATAATACACATATAGTGGGTACCGACCTGGTTCTTCCATCGTCACGCGATGAGACTTACGCGATGACGGGTCCAAGCACGAGTATCATTCGCACAGCTTTATTCTTTATTCGTTTCAAATGCGCTTCAGTTTTTGTTATGATTATATTTTTACAGAGTGTATCGTTTGACTTTGAAGAATTAAGTTGACACACACGCGAGGCGGATCTCGTGCACCGGAGGCGGAAAACAGTTTGTATGCGTGTATAGCTCGTTTACGACGTGGTCCCGGCTCTCAGACATGTTTGGGTTGCGTCCAATTTCGTCAATTAAAAATAAACTCGACCCTTTGGATTTGTCATATCGCAAAGTGGCCCATATCTTTCACTTTTTTCACTTAGTTTTCCACTCGCCGTCTTAAGGATCGAAAATTAAAATCGCAGAGTTTTATTTATCGATGCCTATCCCCTCAAAGTAACAACATAAATAATAATGATATGAATTTAACGGGCCATGTCATTCAAACAAAATTCTAAAATTCTATATTGATTTTTGATAAACAGAACTGACAAATTTTTCTGAAAAATATATTATATAAAAGTAAACACTTTTCGGTTGATTTATTGAGTTTATATAATAAACAATTGCATATACTGCGCTTAAAACATTAAATTATATATTAATATATATTATGTATATTACGTGAGTAATACATACTCATTTCTCACCCACATTTATATCAGAAGTCAACAACGATACACGATATAGGTACCGGTACACGTAAATCGTACTCAACAGTCAACTCCATGAAGTATAACATGTGAGAATACAGGGATTACAAGAAACTGTATACATAGAAACAATAAAAGTTTATAATAATAATGACTATAAAACATTTGTATAATAAAACTAATTTAGGGTATTTGGTTCGTATTAAGCAGCAATTTTTTTTTTTTTCGAAACCAAATAGTTTTATAATATAAATAGATAAATTAATTTTATAAAAAATACTGTACTTTATTTCGCTAACAATTTTTATATAATGCAATTTTAAGAGATTTTTCGTAGTACAAAATGGAAGATTTGGAAATTGATTTATTAATTTAGAAAAAAATTAAACTATTTATTAATAGAATTTAAAAAAAAGAAAAGTGTTACAGGTTTTTTCAAATTTAATTGGTACACATAACTTATATAATAATATAACATTGTAGTTTGGTACTTTTATTCACGTACATTAACATTATTGGCTTTATTAGCGGTTATATACGTTTATTGTACTTTCGATCGAACGTTTTTGATTAAACCATAACACATTTTTAAGTTTCAAATATTTTACGATGGAGTTAAATAGTTTTTAACAGATTATATGAACAATTAATTAAGCCATTAGGGCTAAACAATAAAAATAATAATTATATATTATTGGTACAATATAATATAAACCATCTGTTTAATCAAACATACATCAAACATCATAACCTTATTATTTTAAAATACAGTTATTTAAAATCTGATTTTAGACATTTTAAAAATAACATATTTTTGAATATTTGAAATTATATATTATATCACTTAAAGAATGTCTGTGATAATAAAAACTTTTGTTTTTTAAATAAGAACCCTCTAATTTACTTTAAATTATTTAGGAAATCATTTTTTTGAAACTGTTGATGTAAATTTAAATTCAAACGAGTTATATATAAATCCAAAAATAAAAAACTACTTAAAAATAGTTTTATAAAAATATAAAATAAATATAATATTGAAATTAGTATTTTTAATACTAAGATAAATTTTAAAATTCTGATAAATTAATATTAATTACTTACAGTAATTTTCAAATCATCGTAGTTCTAACTAAAACCTATAATCACGAACACGAACTTATTATTCTTAGTAAATATACTGTTAAACAACTCGGAAACTATAGTTAAGTTCAAGTTTTGTTTAGATACATAAAATTCTTAAAAAACGATGATCTGTTGATTAATTTAAACTTTAAAGTAAAGAAGGTAGGTTCAGTTTTTAAAATAGAAGTTTGTATGACCACTACCACCACACAACACTTCTTAAATGGTACAAAAACTATAAAGCATTCAATATTATAATCGTTAAGTAAATTTAAAATTTTCATAAGTCAGATTTTGAATAACTTGATTACTAAAGAAAAATGAGTGTGAGGATCCTTGGTGAATCACCCCATCTATATATAAATACATATATTGTACCATCGATATTTAATTAGTATTTTTTTTTTTTAGTGTACAATATATATACATATAAACATATATTGTATAAATATACATGTATATTATTTATATGTATACATGTATATCATATTTAATTTATATACTACTATTTAACTGAACGTATATAATATAGGCATGTAGAACAAATATCGAACTCTGATTATTGGAAACAAAACAAATAATATGTGGGATAAACATCTATAAACTAGACGAATATTATATCACCACATTTAACGTACGTTTGGTCGAAATCAAGATTTTAAACAGATTTAAATATCGTTGACATTCATCATATCCAAACAATTTTCACACAATATGCAAGTATAGAACACACACGTATTTCACGACTTTATACAATATTTATAGAAACATAATATAATAATATATGGTATACTACACACTATGTATTATAATCAAATAACAACAATAATAATAATAATAATAATTAGTATTATTTTTATACTGGAAGAAGTTGACGACCACCGAGCAATATAATAATTATGGGTCGTGGGGATCATTCGAAGTTTTCGAAATGTGACAAAACGTCCAGGTGCTTGGCCAAATCTCTGACGTATTTTTTCAAAGATATTTCATCTAAAAAGCTGGCCAAAGGCAAAGGTGGCTGACACCGCGGAAGATACTGTTCTCCCTAAAAATAGATAACATTTTTATTAGTTTATAAGATTATTTCTATCTATATAGGTAATATATGTAAAAAAGTAACAAAATAACAAAAAAAAATATTATACCTTAAATGATATAGTCACATTATATTTTTAATGTACCAAATACTTGTTTTAGATTCTGGGCTAAGGTTATTTTTTGATATTCCCAATATTTTTTAAAAGGGCCGAGAAAAACCAAAAAAAAATTAAGGAAAACGGGAATTTTTACGCAAAACCAGTTTTCAACCAAATCGATTTTTTTATATGGTTGTAATTCAAAAACTAATCACTAAATACTTGAAATTTTCACCAAATGTTTATGTTAGTGTTATCTATAGACAGTTAAATTTTCAAAAAATTTTGACTTTTTTTGAGTTATTCATAGACCACTGAAATTTTCGACTTTTTTGAGAAATTTTTTTTAAATAGTCGATAAAAAATTTTTGGATGACCAAAAAGTTTTGAAAATTTAATACAAGGTTCCTTATGAGTTGTTTTTATTGTGGCTAAATAAAATTAAAAATCGTAAGTCGCAATTTTTTTTTATAAACGAAATCTGTCGAAAACGCAAAAATTTGCAAGTAATTTTGAAGTTGAAAAATCATAAAATTTTTTTGAGTTATTTATAGACCACTAACATTTTCGATTTTGTTGAGAAATTTTTTTTGAAGTGTTGATAAAAAAATGTTGGATGACCAAAAAGTTTTGAAAATTTAATACAAGGTTCCTTATGAGTTGTTTTTATTGTAGCTAAAAAAAAATTAAAAATCGTTATTCACTGTTTTTTTTTTATAAGCATTTATAGTTCAAATTTTTACGAAATCTGTCGAAAACGCGAAAATTTGTAAGTAATTTTGAAGTTGAAAAATCATAAAAATGTTTGTGTTTATAACTAAGGATTAAAGAAGTAGCTATAGAAAAAAATCGTAGCATCATTATAGGAAAAATTTTAAGTGCGTTTGAATTTTAAATTTTTACGAAATAGCGTAACGATAACGATTTATCCTCAAACGATTTTAAATATTTGTTATTATTCAAAAAGTGTAAGTCGTAGATACTTGAAAATTTGTAATTGTAAATAATTGACGACTGAAATTTCCAATTTTTCTGAAAATTGTTTTTTTAAGTGTTGTGAAATTGTTTTGGCCCAATCAAAATACTTGAAAATTTAATACAAAATTCCTCATAAGTTATTCTTATAGTGATTAAAAAATTATAAGAATAGTTACATAGGCACAATTTTTTTTTTATTAGCATATTTTGAAGTTCAAATATTGACAAAAATTCGTCAAAACCATGAATATTTGTAAATTATTTTTTAGGTATAATTCATAAAATTTTTTATATAAGTAGCTAAGAGTTGACAACTCAATACGAGATTTTCCATAACTTAAGCTTATAATAATTATAAAAGAACTTAAATTCTGGTATATTCAGGCCATTAAAACATAAACCACCTTTTATACCAATCAGTCGAAATTATATTCTAGGCTGACAAATCATCTCCGTTTAGAATCGTTTTTCGTATACAATGATACCTATCATTGGATTCAAATTTAACACTCTTATAATATATAATAATGATCCATGCAGCACCTAATATACAGCAGATCGGTACCCATTTACCCACTTTTTTTTAGATTAAATACAAATTTTTTTTATTTTAATACTATATATATTTATATATTAGAAATTATTTAGAACAAATAGTAGAAATTATAGTACAGTTAACAGTAATTAATCTGTAATAACTACGTCCTTGAATTAAAAAAAATAACTTTAAGCCCTTTAATAGCATTCGAGTGTTTTTCTTGTTATTGTGTAGAAACTAAAATCAAATACTCTCAAATTTTGTAATTCATAATATTACTTGCGCAATGTTCAAATGTGCAATGTGAATGATTTAAAATTTATGAAACATATTTGAGCATAATATTAACACGCACGATGCACCATTTTAACTGCATTTTTTTTTAAATAAACATTGATTTCAATATTTATTAGACTTTTACATCCGAACAAAAATTATTTTTAGGTTTTGTTGCTAAAATAGCACTAGTCAATTACAGAATACCACAACACAAGAATAAAAACAAAAATTATTTTGGCAAAGATATATTTATATAATACTAATTAATTTTGTGACTACAATAAAATTATATAATACCTACCTATCTAATATATTATAGACAATAATACTTAATAGTTTATTTCTTTATGACATCGTAAATTAATAAAAATATAATATTTAATATATTATAAGTAAGTAAATTAAGATTTTTAAATATTTGTTCCAATATTTAAAAACGATTTAAGTACACATTTCCAGAAATCCGTGGGATTTTGCATTTAACTATGGTGTTTGCAGAAGTTAATATATATTTATGCGTTTGGTACATTCAAAAATAGCACATTTCATTATCGCAAAACATTTCCACAATGCGTATAATTTGTAGATACCTACTTTTTATGCCAATGTTTAAATTAAAACATATTTAATATACGAGTATGTTTGTATATATAGCGTATTGGCATGTGTGGTATAATGTAACTAAACTATATTCTCTACCAACTTGTAATTTTTAAGATTATAAATGCCAAAAGGCAAAAGGTATAATTGTACACCTAACTATGTGTTAAAATATATTAACGAAAAAATATACTCGTAATACGAGTTAATTCAAAATAAACAATTGTACATTATTTATAAAGAATTACGAAAAATAAAGTTAATAATATGGTCATTAACTTACAACAAATGCTCGATGATGACGAAGTACAACGTGGCAAAAGACATACCGCAATAGTAATAGCCGTAAAAAGTCATCACCAAAGAACTGTATATAAGATACGTCTGAAATAAAAACAATAAAAAATGTTTATGCATTAAGCTATAAAAAACAATTCTTCCTGGAAACTTATTATTTTAACTCGTTTTGTTTACCTGGTTTCACTTTGCTAGTAAACAGACGACTAGCTTCCGTGATGAATCTATCTACATATGAATTGGCCCTCTCCCATAAATGCATTTTAACCGTTAGGATGTTGCATATAATACAAAATGCAGTCAAAGGGCTATGTAAAAATAACGTAAATAAACTTCCGTTGTGTTGTAGTTGTTCTGTTGAAAAAAATAAATATTCTAATAAAAATCACATACCTAAACAAAATTTATATATTTTTAAATTAAATAATAAAATACTATAATATAACACTATTATAATATATTAGCAATTTTATTTTGAGAAATTTGCTATTTACTATTTTATGTATTTCCAGCGACTTATATCGCGGGCCGATTTGTCTATATATTTATTGAATGATTTGTTTAGACTGCTAACACTATTTTCAATCGTAAACTAGAGAAAAACTAAACAAACTGTGTACCATCAGGGTTCTAATAATAATATCTAGCCAAGTTATAGTAGAGTTAAAAACTAAAAAAAATATCAATGTATATTTATTGAGATACAATTTTATGCCGTTAAAATAGAAAGAAGAATTATTTTCGTTATTATACCTTCTAAAAAATTTAATGAAAAATGTATTTTAGATTCTGAGGGTAACAATTCTTTTGAGGGGTCAAATATTTATTCGTTATTATTTTTTTTGTATTAGTCATCAGTTCATCACCCTTTGGGGTAGTGAAATTTTATTGTTCCAATATTTTACTTTGAGGGTTGATACTGATAGAAAATAATATAATCTAGTTGATATATTTTCAGTAATTGGAAAGGAAAGGATCAAAAGTCAAAAATGTTTAGTACTTTTTTAATAATTTTAAAAAATTTAAAAATTAAAACCAAATTTTTTACATGAAACCAGTTTTCAATAATTGTTACCCAAATATTTCTAATTGCATATTATATAAAACGGAATATTATTTCAAAATATCTTGGCACTATGATATTTATTGGCATTTAATATTTTTGATTTTTATTGTTTTACTCTTTGTATTTTTTACTAAAACTTTTAAAAAAAGTTTCATTTAAACCCACATAAATTGTTTATGAGCAATTTAAGTTTAAATTTTTACCACATTAGATATTCAAATGTATAATAACGAATTACCTTACAGATTTTTACTGCAAAAATTATCTTATTATTCATAAAATATTAAATTTAGAAACTTGAACATTCCATTATCAGGTACTTAAATTATAATTTTCATACGAAATTAAATTTTTAAAACGTTAAATGTAATTTAAGATATATAGTTAATATCGTTTTAGATTGTCTATCCTTTTTAGTTCTTCGTAAATAATGATAAAAAGTGTTATTCTCGATAAACGATTTTGAAAATTAAATAAAAGGTTTCTTATAAGTTCTTGTTATAGAAATTAAAAATTTGAAAAGTTCTAGTCTCAATTGTTTATAATAACATGTGTATTATTGTTTACAATAGGCACAATATTTAAATGAATTTTATCCTATTTATATCACAAATATTTTATTCGCACCGCTCTAAGGTACATCGATGATATATTTACTTCATGTTAAAAATAACTTGTTATATTACGTATATGAAAACAATTTAATAACTATATAGTTAATTCAGAATAACCTAGAATTTTGATATCAAATATAACAAAACTTAAACTATTGGTATATACTTCCATTTTCATAGAAAAAATATTATTATATTATTACTATATCACTATTTATTATTATATTATCATATTTCTAACCGTGAAGTTTATCCGGCAACTCTTGGGGAGACATGAGCACGACGAACGGATGACCGAAATACCTCGGAATGTATTGAAAGGCAAAACTATTATCGGAATCGATAATTACAAACAATGGTTTTCTAGTATAAGCGTAAAGATCTCCAGGATATAAGCTGTTGGATGAAAAAATATATTAATTATAATATATATAAATATAATAAATTGGTTAGAATATTATACGAATTCTCACCAGTGGATCTCTTTTACATGAACACCTTTTTTATTGGTCAATTCCATTTCTCGTTTGCTACTTGCCATGACTCCTCCGCAGTCATAACCCACTGAAAAAAAAATTATCTATTAGATTAGGCTAAGTAAATTTCATATATATATATATTATGCTGCAAGACATACGTAAATTATAACATATAATATCAACGCATAATGAACCTAACTCAACGAGGTAGGTGTCCTAGATAATTATTTATACTAAATATAATAATAATAATATAATATATATATATAATATAATATAATATATATATAATCTCCTGCTGAAATTAATTATTTACTCTGAATAATGTCTAATGACTATGTAGAGAATAAAGTTATTATGTTATGTACTATACTACATGTAAGCAATACTTTATATTAATTGAAAAGTTATATGTTATATCGTTTCCGTCAATCTAGATTCCACAGGGGAAAAGTATTAGATGTTATCAAAACAAATTATCAATTGATTACTATGTATATTATAGACTTATCTATAGCACATTTAATACACTATATGAGCATTAGTATTTGTAATATCTGGCATAATTTTAAGTGTTACCTAATGGTATTTATGGTAAAAATTTTACAATTTTAAAATATAATCAATTTTTTTTATAACTTTATTTAAATTATTGATAAATGACAATTGATAAAAACTATTAAAATAAATATGATGAAAGTATTGATTTTACATTAATGTGTGTATTTTTTGTTTGTTTGTTTGTTTGTTTGTTTTTGTTTCTGTGTACCCTGTACACCATAACTTGTCGAAATAATGCTTCAATTTAAAACTTCAGAGGTGGTTTTCGGTGGAAATTTAATAATAAAATAAATCTTGCCGCATTATAAAGAGTAAAAGTAAGAAGTTTCCAGTAGTTCACAAAAAATCGGGAAAATCCATAAAAAAGTGAAAAACGGGAATTTTTATGCAAAACCAGTTTTTGACAAAATTGATTTTTTTTATATAGTTCTAACCCAAAAACGAATCACTACAAATACTTGAAATTTTCAACAAATGTTAATATTAGCATTATCTATACATGATTATATTTTCAATTTTTATAAGAATTTTTCTTTGAAATGTCGATAAAAAAAATGTTGAATGTCCAAAAAAACTTGAAAAATTAATATAAGGTTTTTTAAAAGTTTTTCTTATTGCGCTTAAAAAAATTCAAAAATTATAAGTCACAATTTTTTTTAATAAGCATTTAAAGGTCAAATTTTTACGAAATATGTCAAAATCATGAAAATTTTCAAGTAATTTTGTGGTTGAAAATTCATAAAATGTTTAGTATTTATATATCGTTTTTGAGTTATAACTATATAAAAAAATCAATTTAGTCGAAAACTGGTTTTGCATAAAATTTCCCGTTTTACCGTCACTTTTTTGTGGGTTTTCCCGATTTTTTCGAAAACTACTGGAAACTTCTTACTTTTACTTTCTATAATGCGCCAAAAATTAATTCTAAGCTTAAAAAATTTAACACAAAGTTTTCCATAAGTTTTCTTTTAAATAACCACTTATAGAGAAAACTCAGAGCGTCATTATAGGAAAAATGGTTATGAGAGGCTGAATTTTAAATTTTAAAGTTATACCTAATAACGTTGACTTGATGATAATTATATATGATATAAAAAAACATACGAAATATTCAAAATATATTTTTTAGAAAAAGCTGAACTTATATTATAATATAAAAAATAAACATATTTGTATTTAATTAAAAAATATTTAACTTACAATCATTTACATGTTTTGAGGTTTGAAAGCATCCGTCTGCTGAAATGTACATAAGTAGCACGCCGTTTGCAGGAAGCTCTTTAAAACCTTAAATTTAAAATATTAAATTAAAAATGAAATTAATATATAACATCATAATATGTTTGTACCTGTTGCTAAGAACATCATTATTTGAGTAATTGTTGGTTTATAAAGTATGTATTTGTGAGGATTTTCTCTTCTTGAACTATTTACGTCATGATTTGCCATCATTGGGTATGCTAAGGTTTTATTACTGGTTATCGAGTAACTTTTTTCCTACAAAATACATTAATATGATTAAGTCAATATACCATTATACAAATTTATATTATTAATATGCCTTTATAATACATAATATAATAACAAAGGGTGATTACTGATTAGCATTATCATTGCATTATAGAATCTATAATAGCATCTAAATATATAGTCGTATTCGTATTGATTCATTAAGAATATAATACTTTGTAAATTCAAATTAATAAATACGGTTAATTCGTTTAAACATAAACTGAATAATAAAATATGATATTGGAATCAAAAAAATTATACAACTTGTACTTTTTAACCTGTATACTGTACAAAATACGTATACCATGTATTGTTTTTAATTTAAAAATAAAAGCAAATTTAATTAATATTACATTGGTATGGGATGACTCACAAATGATGCTCTCGAAGGGGGATCGGATACGTGATTAACTTCGTCTCGGTTTTTTTCCCTCTCTAGCGTCTGCATCATTCGGAACATGTCTATCGTCATTTCGCTGAACTTGACCTACAATAAACAGTTATAATATTATAATTTTTATTGATATCAATTTGCTATCTTAGATTTATAATATAATATAATTATTGTATTTATAATAATTTGATTTTTTTATCCACCTGTTCCGACATGTTTCCTATAAGTATGATTTCTTGCAACGAGAGATTCATCATCGTAGATTTTTCCACCGGTGGCGTAGTCAGCGGTGTTAGCCTGTAAACATAATTGGTATCTAGCATTGTAAAAGTTTCTTTTTATTGCACATGTGCGTGTCAAACGCATATAAGGAAAACGAATCATGCGTTAACACTTTTGTACGTTGTATGGTATCATTTGCGGTGTAACAAATATAAAAATATATTAAATGTTGGCTGTCGACAGAGGTAAATTGAACGAGTAGGAAACACTGCAGACACGTACTTCAGCCAATATTCACATATTTACAATGCATACGCATGGTATATTCTCTAAGAACTTCAAGAAAAAGCTAATTCTATTTATCCCCTTAAAGCCTAAAAAGCTTTTTTCTTATATAACTATATGATTTTAGTTAATTTAAAATGTCTTTTGAATATTTTTACGTTTCAAGCTATTATATTTTTTACAAATAAATTATTAGAGCGCAGTTAGGAACATAATTTTAATTTTGGTACTTTGATAGTTGTTTTTTAATAATAATAATATTTTTGATATCAGCAATCAGTGACAACAAAAGTGTAAAACAACAATTTTATAAGTTTCACCGGTGATTAAATAGTCGTGTATTTAAAATCATAAGATAAAATAATTTACAGAACATTAAATATTAATTTGTATTAGGTATTTTAAATTATTTACAATTTCTAAGACAGAGAACCATATTATTAAAATAAAATATATTATTATTAAATTTAAATAACATATTAAATTAATTGAAAAATAAGACTTTTAAATTCTTTAAAATATTTAAAAAATGTATGTTTATTACGGATTCTTATCATAGGATACGGCATATGGAGATTAGCTTTATATAGTTTTAATTTTGAAATAATAGTTTTAAATAATGTTTTAGTTATAGACGAGCACAAAACCTTTATGTAGCTGGTCAATTACGTATGTATATTACATAGGTATATAAAGTACGTATATTATTTTGTTAACCTGTGTGAAAGTATGACACTGCTCTGGTCAGCGTGTAAAACATTTACAATACTGTCGGCTTTTACGAATGTCTTGATCTCTTCCAAAACCAAAGACCATTCCAGTTGGTCATCCGGTTCATACGTACTTGTGTAGTCTACGATTTGCTTGTCGAGCTCCTAAACATAAAATATATAGTCATAAAATTAGGTAGGTATATAATATAACAAAAATATTCGCAAGTAAAAAATAAAAACAAAACGATGCTGTTATATTAAAATGTTATCGATTTTTTCTCTCCAATATATATTGGATATAAAGGGAACGATATTGAATACTGACTTAAAATATTTACATATTTAATATTAACAAAAATTATTGCTTTATACTTACAGCCAATAATTCGCGAATGGCTCCCACTCTTCTTAGCAACAGACACACCACAATAAACCTAGCGTAGTACCTTAGTTTTTTTACCATTAGATCAGATCTGAAAAAATAAAATTTATAAATTAACATCGCTAAATATTGTGGTACAAAAACGGTATTGTATTTTAAAAATGTAATTTAATTAAGTGTATTTTATTGGCATAGACTATGTATTAATATCTAATAAAATAATGTTTCTATTAAACTACCAAAACATTAAAACACTTATGGATATTGAAAATAAACCATTTTATTCGCTGTATAGTTGACATTAGATTTATAAATATTATTCGTCATTTCATATAACTATGATGTATAAATATATCATGTATCTACGTGTCATTATATTATATACCTACATACATTTATCACTTTAATGTACGGAAGTATTTTAAACTTAAAATAATTAAAAATATAATAGTGTAAAAGTTATATACGTTTTTCAATGCATCTACTCCTATTATGTTTACGTGTAATATCAAATATGGTCATTTTTACGATAAAGGATCTTTGATATAAATATTACTAATTAATATGCAATTGAAATATTATTGGCTATTACTATTATTAACGTTTATTACCTATTTTTTAATTTTAAATTAATTTATTGTAACTTACCTATCTTCCTGAGATACTCGAGAATAGTATTGTCTTCCTCGTATTGCCGAATAAAACGAATACGCTTCGTTTAAATTGTTTGTATCACTGGTTCTAAGGCTAAAAAATTATTTAATTACATTTAAATTATGCTATATAAAATATGCAGTATACGTGTAATGGAGTAATATATATGTTATGGACAAAGTAGAAAATCGGACACTGTGCACAATGCCTGATTTCCAAGGGCAAAGTTGGAATACGTTAATATTGCTCGGGCATTTAATACAGACAATACAGTGCCCAAATGTAATTGGGCACTGTAGATTAAATATTGAGTACATTAAAAATTAAATAAAAAATCTTACAGAAAATATTATTAACTTGCACAGCTTTTTAAATTTTATTATCTAAAAGTGGTTTGATATGAAAAAAAATAAAATTTATTTTTAAATTACAATTATTTTGATAATTTTATTTTAATCGATTATTACTAAAAAATAATGAAGGGCTAACATTATTTTACAATATTTATTACCACATATGCACCACTATTATGGCACTTTAAATTACGAAGTCTACCAGATTTTTTACATTTACACCAGTTGGTCTTACACAATGTATTGAAAGTACATCTTATTGTAAGCAAGGTCACCTAAATTAGAAGATTTTTAGAGATACCTATTTAGATATTATTATATCTAAGTATAGTTTTGTAGTGATATTGTTAAGTGTAAAATATAAATGCAATTTGATATAAATGTGTGCAGCGCGCTGTATTTTATTCACTTTAATTCACTTACTTGAATCTGGGCAGGGTAGATTACCCAGGCAATCTAGTACAACGCCCAATAAATGTATGAACAATTTGAGTATTTAAAGTATCATTCTTATATTGTTCAAAATGTTCGGGCATTGTTATACAATGCCCGAATTTCCTACTTTGCCCGTAACATATATAAGAATAAATTGTAAATAAATGTGAGGGTTTTGTGCAAACCTACATAATATAATATAATGTATATATTAAATTAAAATTTTCATGGATCTCATGTATCTAATGAAAATTTATATTATACAACAGCCAAAGAGTTTTTAATCGATAAGTGAATTGCGTAAAAAAAAAAATAGGCCCGTCACGCTTGAGAGACATGCCACGACACTACCTATTGTTTTATACTTGAAAACTGTACCCCAATCCCTTAAAACTCCCGTTAAATAAAAAAGTAAAAACCTATGTACAGGGTGTAATATAAATAACTGACGTACATAAACAACTATATAAAAAATTTTATTCATGTAATTTTGTTTTAATCTAGATATTATATAATTACTATTATTATTTATAAGTTAAAAGTAAAAATTTAATATCGACAAGGACAAAAATGATTGCAATGTTAGTTAAATACATTTGTCAAATATTTCTGTTACACCCTATACATATAAGCCGACAAGTCCAAGTATGACCGCGCTTGCATCGATTTTACGTATTATGTAAAATAAGCTATATAATGGAGTGACTGCCATACATTATAATAGGGTGGCTATAAGTATATATAATATATACTATACACGAGTAATAGTGTAAAATGACTAAAATGGTAGTTTTTTCCCCGAGATCACGTTCAAAAATGGATGATATAATTAAAACTCTTGACCGATAATTTATACGAATAACCCCAAAAAAACACTTAAAACGTCGAGTAGACCCTAGCTATTTCGAATTCAAAATTAATTTAAGTTGCCAGTTTTCTATATAGGGGCTGTCATACTATGGTACGTTGGCTTTTGTACGATTTTTTTTTATCTTTTCACTACGTTAAGTTATAGAAAGGATCAATAATTATGGGCTCATCGGATAGTGTGACATTTTTATGCCTGACTGAAAAATATGAATATACTCACTAGTAATGATAATACAGTTGACCTATTTTCGAGGCTATTTCACCTATTTGCCATCGCTTTAAGCCATACTTTGTATCCAACACTTGTCTGAAACAAAACATTAAAACAGAGGTACACTAAATATATAACTTATAAGGTGTGTATAAATATAAAATACTAGGTATATTAATAGTCACAATAATTTAAGCTGCAAAGTAAAATAGTACAAACACGTTTTATTTTTATTTTTTTAACTTGAGAATATAACATCAACTGTTTAAAAAAAAATACCAAACAGCATTGTTAAAAGTAAAAACAAAAAAAAAAAAATAGAGATTAAATGTTATAATTTTTTGTTCAACACACGAAAGGAATATTAAATTATAATAATAATAATAATTTCGCATATATTATACCATTGTACGTGTGATTATTTGGGTATTATGATAGTACTTACTAAATAATTTATTATTATAATTATAAAAGCTTTAAGTAAAATAATAAATAATAATAATTGAGATGAACTTTTTACATTTCAAAGTTTTTTTTTCAGTCGTAATCGTATATTGTCATGTAAAAATATTAAACATAATGTATACTAAATTTCTATATTATAGGTACTGATAAGAATATATTTAATAAACGTCATAATAATTATACTATGAAAAAATATAATTGAAATTTCATTTAATAGAATATAGCCTGCAGTATTATAGTGCAGTAGACCGAATAAAACGGCTTGGCAGATAGACCCGCCTGATGGTCATCCTTCTTGCAGCATATATATATATACGACCAATTATTAAAATAATTGTGCAGCTTAAATGTAAAAATTATATTATAATTATATAATTATATATTTATGAATTACCTATGTTGCTGTTGAAACTTCCAAAGTTTCGTGTAAACGTCGAAAGTCTTGCCGAAATACCCTTGCCAGATTTTTTGACCGCATTGTGGAAGGTCTCTGTAAATATGATTTAAAATTTAAAATTAAAATCTCATTAGGGTGAATCGTTTCACCAAGGTTTAGACTAAAGACAATACACAGTCAGCACGACGTATCAAGAGGTCAGAGGTATTTTTTTAGCGCGAGAAACCCACTATGGCTTTTTTTATAATCGCAAATAAATAACATAGCATTTTCTTTTATAGTGTTTTTAATACACAAACTGCCAGTGGAAAATAATATTTTATTTTGTTGATAATAAAATATTCAAAATCTGTACTGCAGCTCGTGGTACACATAAAAACCTATAGACTAAGTACACATAGATTAATTATAAATACTAACGTTATGACTCGACACAAAAAGTTATTCGGAGGACTACTTTAAAAGTATTGGACTCATGCACTAAGATATATATATATTTATTCATTAGATTTGTTAGTTGTTAGATAAGTAGCGTAAGATAAAAAATATAAGAAGCGATTCATGTATAGTTGAGGGATTACTATAAAGGACTAATAAAAGCACAGAGTTTGGATTACAACGGATTTGTGTAGTTTAGTCTAGTAAAATGGTTTATTATATTTTTTAGTAGTTATAGATGCTAGGTTAAGAAGAGTTTATTTTTTTAATCATTGTGAAGTGATTGATTAAACGAACGTCGTAGGTGACGCATCATAATACCTACATCTTTTATTAAAGAGTGTATTCATTAACTGAATTTAACGATATTAATACTACGTTTTTTCATTGTACCTATCTCAGTGTCGAATATAATATCAAACAACATAATATATGATTTGTTTATAGATAACATAATTTTGATTTCTAGTCATATATTTAAGCATGGAAGAGTTTTATTGTGAGGAAACCTCGGAGACCAACTAAATGTACTTACCTAGCCTAATATAACTTATGTTAAACGTTTTACGTTTAGTAAAAATATGTTTTACCAAAAATATGCAAATTAACATATATACGTGATAAAATATTTTTTTCTATTGAAAACTGAAAAGAGAGCATAGTACTAATCTATAAAAGTATCTATAAAAATATACAGCCATACAGCTGCACTGAGCACAATGAAAAACTTCAATTACTGGAGCGAGTATTTTAAGTCGACATATTATTGTACTGTTTATATTCTCCCCATTTTCTATTGTATGTGTTATGAGTAATTAGCATCTATAGTATCTATTCTATTATATATACAATTATTATTCTTACATACACATAAATCGTATAAACGTTCACTGGTTATTTAGTCATTTTAAATATATCTATACCACTATATTTATTATTTATATACTAGTAGATAACCGTGATTTATACAAATAGGTAATATCTACTCAATAAATTTAAAAACAGATTCTATATGGGAAAATTTTCTGTTAAAACATAAGCGTTTAGTGAATAATATGATATGTAGTAAAAAAAAATTAGCTCATGTGGTATAAAAGCGGTTTGCATAAAACGTTTGCCTCTTGGCTAAAAATCTGAAATGATTTCCACGTTCCTAGATTTGCGGAAAATGGAAAAAAAAATCGAATCCGTGCATACTCATAACAATATACAATACGATTATACGATTATACCTGCCTACAAGACACCCGGTACGTGACTCGATGGTTTCGTTATATTTTTTCAAACCCTACTCCACACACACACTATTACGAACGACTAAATCACGTCCCACGTTTGAATATAATATTCGTAAGACCATCATTTCAAAAAACGCTAAGCACGAAATAATGTAATCAGAGTAAAGGTCGCTTAGTAACGTACTAACAGTAGTATTTTACTATTTTAACAGACATGCTTGTGTGTGTGACCGTGTCTATGTGTGTGTAGCTGTATGTCTGTGTTCTATAATGTTTTTAGACAACGCAAGCACAATATGTAGTAGTAGTAGTAGTAGTAGTAGTATACGTAGCGTGGCATACGATGTAATATTGTTATGACGTAGGTATATAGTTCAATGGTATTATACTCGGAATTGTATTTATATTTTTTAAACCTACTCTGTATAAGTGAGTGCATTGAAATAATCGTCGATGTCAATATTGTACGATATGCATCGGTGGATCCGTCGGAGTAGAGGGGATTTATCCCCTCCGATTTGGACTTGTTAGACTTCGTGTATTTATTATTAAATAAATAATACATGATTTATTAATAATATGTAAATGAGACGAAAAAAAAAATAAAAACGCGAAAACACCAGTGTAACTCGCGGATATGACTCATACGTGTAACGTGCAGTATTGTACACTACCCCAGCGAGAAGGAAATACTTCTAATCGTTATAATGTCATATTGTATTGTTTACATAATGACGTGATCATTATAAACTGTATGACTATATTATATAAACGAACCATCGAGATCTGATCCAACTGGTTGATGATCAATCACCGATATCGCATAAATGCAATAAGTGCAATAAGCGCATAACGTATTATATCACTTACCGGAGCCCGTTGAATAGCTGCTTCGACTGTTCGAGCAGTTGACAGAACTCGACGACAATCTTCCGCTCGTGGTCATCCATGCTGGCCATGGTTGAAGCCACGACCATAATTATCACGTACACTGGTGTCGAGAGACGACCTGCTGTGACGGTACAAGCCACCACCGGCGATCACGGCGTCGCCGCATCCGCCGCCTGCTGCACCTTCGCTGCACACCGATGGTCGTCGTCACCGCCGTCACCGTCGCCGCCGCCGCCGGAGCTCTGCAGCAGCAGCAGCGATCTCACGTACTAGCGGCGGGACGTGTTCGCACTGCCGCAGCGCGTGTCGACGACCAGCAAGTCCGTACCGTCGTCTGACAGCAGCAGCAACAGCAGCAGCAGCAGGGCCGCGTAGCGCCCGATCCGGTCGGTGATTCGGCGCGGCGGTCCATGTCGGTCACCGCCGACCAGACGACCGTTGCGCGATACGATACGATATTGTGACGATATTATTACTTACGACGACGGCGAGATATGGAATTTAATGGTTCACGCCGATCATCACGCGATCGACACACTCGCGGTTTATCTCGTACGACGTAATATTTTGTACTCGCGACGTGAGGTGTATGGGTAGTGTTTTGTCGGGCTGTTGTACAATACGACCGTAGTGTTTTACTCACAAGAGACCACCCGCGGGCGGTTGCTGCAGTCGTCGGCCGATAGCGGTGCGACCGAGTACACCGTCGTCGGCAGCGTGTGTACGGCGAGCAAAAAGCAGCGACGGCAATCGCACAATCGGAGAGATTCGTCTCGTAGGCGGCGGGGGATGTGTTTAGCGCCGTATCGCCCACGCACGTGTACGGATCGATGTTAGGCTGCGGCGCGCGCTCGGTCGGCGTTCGTCCGCGTCCGGCGAAACAACGAAAATGTAATCTCGGGGCGCGGTGGCACGCGTTTTGCGGGTTTTCGCGAGTGGTAGCAATGGTGCGGCGTGTGACGGTCGGGAGGGTGGTTGCGTTGGCGGACTGGAGACGGCGCTCGCGTCGGTCGTTTCGATTTCGATAGCGGCGCGGCGTAGGCGGTGAACGGACCGCGACGACGACGACGCATCTCGTCGCCGAATCCGCCGCGCCGGCTTCGACGCATAAGGGTTGCGTCGTTATTGATTGTACTGCCACCCTCCCGCTCGCCGACCCCACGGCCGACGGTTGCACCGCGGCGATAGGGGTCGAATTTGGCTGGTGCGGGGTGCCGCCAACACCGCCGACGGACGGCCGTGAACTTTTTGCCGATCGGTCGACGGCGGTGGAGGCGGCCGCGTCGGCAGCAGCGACAGCCGGTGCACTGCAAGTAGTGATGCCGGCTAACACTGTGGAACTTACAGATAGCGCGCTTTGGATTACCGCGCCGACAGATGTCGACACCGGTTATGGTTTTTATTCAAAACTTTGTAAAAAAAAAAAAATACTGTTATTATTACACCACTGACGACTGCATCGAGTACCTACTTGTTATAACGTCGTCGTTCGTCGTCGAATTCATAACGATATTATCCGAGATGACGAGTCGACCCTGGAAAACGGTGTACCTCGTACGTGTGAGAAGTCTGCAATGTCTTACAATGCCTGCAATTGTGTCATACAATCCGTTCAAATACCGAAAACATAACATTCTTATTATTAATATCTTTAAATCGAGAAATTAATTAAAGTATTAGCAATGTAAAATATTAGTCCCCATGCCATACCTACAGATTTTTAAATAATTAAATAATTGAAATTGTCGATTGTATGAAGATTGATGATGTACAATATTATGTAAAATATTAAAATAATAACAATAGATAAGATATTAATATTATATAATAAATATTGTCTAAAATACGAACGTCCATTCAAAATATAAATATTATACGAACTCATTTAATTATAGTTGTAGCGTGGAACATAAGTAGGTAAGGTGACTGATAATGACAGAAACGTAAACTTTTTTATTAATAGAAAAAAAAAACATTTAATCTATACTCTATAGCATCACAAGTTTTAGATTATTATTTACACGGAAAAAATGTAAAGCTGCTGCAGTCATTTAAATTGTTACTTCAACAATAATCTTTTGTAGCTATAGTTTAATGGCTTTACAGATTACTAACTAAAAAAATAAAAAAATGATATTCCCGATGTATGAATTTTATAGCGTTATATTCCTAAGAAGCAAAAAGCGTACCTATAACTGACTATAACATGATATTCCTAAAAGGCTTTTAATTTCACTCAATTTATATCAATATTCAATGAGAAACAAAAATCACTAAGTAGGTATAATAGTAGGTATTACTAAAATAATACCTCATACAACTATTGAAATATTACCTAATAATGATCAGTGATCACACTAATTTCTAAAATACAAATATTTTGTCAAAAAAATACCTATTTGTTTAATAATTATATTAATTGAATATAGCAGTATAAAAATAATTGTTAATACTTATCTTAATTAATAAGGATATAACATACATAATTTGTTGAAAATGATATATAAATATGTATTTAGTAATTGCTAAAGATTTAACCAGTAAAATGGACTTTCTAAAATTAATCGTATTAAAAAAAAAAAAAAAAAAAATAGTAAAATATTAATAAGTCTATATTATATTTTTGACAAATTAACAACATAAAATATTTAAAAAAAAAAAAATACCCAGTAAATGAGGAAATAAAAATTATGAACAATTATTGTTGATATTCCCTCTAGCCTGTATATATTCTTACAATCTTAAATTAATTTCATGCATATCTAATCTTTCCGATTCGTCTGAAATGTTTGTTTTTTTTTTCTAATTTTTTGTATAAAAAAAAAAAATATATATTTCTTATGGTATGTAATGTATACATACACTATAAAAACAATATTATAATCAGGAGGATTCAAAATTTATATTTCAGCCATTTTATAATATAAATATAAAATATTCAGAATACGGAAACAATTTTAATACGAAAGTTGTTTATTTAGAAACACTTAAAATGATTAATAATTTAATTAATAATTAATTTAAATGCTTTTACAATATTTTAGATGGAAAATTTTAGGAGATAACTTAGAAATTCAAAAGGTAACCTACCTATACTTTTTTGAAATTATAATAGGAATAATTTTTCGGAGTATTTTTATACACACGAATCGAAATTCAGACGAGTAGTTTATAAGTTATAAGTAATTAAAGTTTTGATGAGCAGAGTAGGTAGTAGACAAACATTTTGCAAGATATTCCCGTACTATACTTTACTCTTCAAACCATTCAAGACACTTCAAAGTTTAATACTTACAACTCAAAAACTACTTTTTTGAATTTTAATATTTATACATTGAAATACTTTGAAAAAAAAATCTTCAGATTATGATTGCAAAAAGGTTTAGGTTTTCATTTTAATATTTTTAAGTTGATCTTCAAAACTCTTTCCCTTAAATATTGTAAAAATATATATAAAAAGTAGGTCAGCGCATTTCGGTGGTGGATATTTTTCCATCGTTCCTTCGGTCCTCGGACAGGATAGTATAATTTTACTGTAGGTATTCGATTTGAATGCAATAATTGCATTCCATAAAAAACGATTTTGAGCGGACCAGGGGATCTTTTTTATTTAATTTTATTTGTTCCTAAGGTGATAAACAAAGCCGTAATTAGTCGTCGTAGTTATTTAATTTTACAAAATCGTGATATCGTACGTTTTTCACCTTTAACCGCCTTTATTTCGAGTACCGTTTCGATTAACTAAAAATGATCTCTTTAAAGACCTTTCAGAAAATATGCTACACTTATACTTTTGAGTAAGTTAAGGGGGAGAAAAAATGTTTACAGAATTAAAAAAGAAATAAACATCTATGTAAAACCAATAAATTCCTCGCTCCACTCAGAATCTAAAATTACTAACCATTTTAGATATTTCTAAAAAACAACTTTTGTATTTACAACATTTTTTCTCTATTCTAAACATTTTATATCTAAATGATAAAATTACTGCAAGATAATAAAAAAAAACAAATAAATAAATAATTAAATAATAATAAATAATTTTGATGATAAATTATAAACACAATGTATAGAAATAAGATAGTAAAAAAATAAATAGGTAAGTGGGTACCGCTCTGCTTACATTAGTTGCCGTGTGGATCACTATTTTATATTATAGTAGGGTTAAATTTGAATCCAATGATAATTATCATTGTATACGAAAAACGATTCTGAATGGAGATGATTTGTCAGCCTAGGAAATAATTTTCAGTGGTTGGTGAAAAAGGTGGTTTATGTTTTAATGGCCTGAATACGTCCAAATTTAAGTTATTTTATAATTATTGTAAGCTAAACTTATGAAAAATCTTGTATCAAACTTTCAACTCTTAGCTACTTATACAAAATTTTTTATGAATTATACCTACAAAATAATTTGCAAATATTCATGCTTTTAACGAATTTTCGTCAATACTTGAACTTCAAATGCTAATAAAAAAAAATTGTGCCTATGTATTCTTATAATTTTTTAATCACTTTAGGAATATCTTATGAGGAACTTTGTATTACATTTTCAAGTAT
>VUJU01002325.1:0-36854 GCA_009835225.1 Aphis craccivora
TTTTACTTTTGAATTAAGCAATATATTTATATAGGTACCTATATATTATATATACAGGCATAAGTCATTTATAAATTATAATGGATACAACAATCGCGCCACATATGGCGCGCAATCGACGTAAAGCTTAAACAATAACGCTATATCATTGTTAAAATTAACATATTTTTAATTAAATAAGACAAAAACTCTAATACAATAGAATAGCCTTTTATGACCTATATCATACGTCATGTTTATTATATCCTAATCCTTTGCTTATATTTTTTTTGCGGTAAATAAAATTGCAATTAAGGTATATTTATAAAATGTTGAGATAAATTTTAACTATATTTTTATGTGAACATTTAGACATTGATATTTAATATCTATAGAGGCCAAAGGGTACCTACATGTACATATTATAAGTACCTATAATACTATATTATAGATATCACTCTCGATTGGAACACAATAATTATTACTATTATTTACTATCGTAGGCATTGTGATCATCGGTCTTACGATTCGCACAATAGTCGTTAGCCATATTTATATAAGAATATAAGATATATAATATTAAATCTAATAAATTTAGCTCAGTTGGTTACTATATCAGTATATAAGAAAAACAATATTGCAGAAACATTAGGTAGGTAATATAATATTGCTATACTCTGTTCAGTGAGAGAGCATGCCACAGACTGACCAAAATCTGTTTTTTTTCGCATCCCCAAACGTCACCCTGTCATAAGGAAACCGGTTTCGATAGCAACAAGGCGCAGGAGGATGCGCAGAACCGGCATGCTCTCTCGCTGAACAGAGTATAGGTATATATACGCCATAGTGCCATACGGTTCATGTAAGAAAGATGATGTATTGGTATGATGACGACATACGACGCCGGTAGAACGGCTTAAAAGTTATAACTCATTAACCTAGAAACATATGACCGATTGTGAGTGCACTCATATGTGTGCAAAGGTCGTCATTATGGAACAAGCGGACGAATATTTTATTATACCAAGAACTTGGCGCCGCTTTCCGCCAGAAAACAATTTATATTGAAAAAACTATATAAATATATCATATTAATTTATGTATATTAAATTATTACAAATACACATTAATACCTATACTTAATTGGCTAAATATATAATATACCTGACAAGTGACAACCTTCGTAAATACACTTATTTTATGTACATTAGTACGTAATTATAATATGCCTTACATATCTTTTGTACGTTACGTATATATTTAGACATTATACGATGTTGGTATAAGTGCATTTTATACATTAATATAATTACCAAATTAAACGTAACAAGTCAATCGATATGATTATTCAACGAGTGCAGCAGTAATAACTGCACTACTGCATCAACTGAAACGGTTCCGATATAACGTCACTGCGGGAGTATGACAAATATTTCCATCATACAGGGCTTTACACGACCATATACGTTATCCAGGTATATAATATTTACAAACACTATACTGATCGGACTCAAATTTACACATTTGTTTGCCACAATGCACACCGTTACGCGTGTATACCTATACTGAATAATATCCGCAGTCCGCTCTGGCCGACCTAACAACTAATTAACATCCAACTACTGGGCACAATATACCTACGTGCGCATTACGATTATGCGCGCACGCACACAAACGTATATAATATAATATTATACACATATAAATATATTTATATATAATTGCAGATAATTGATATTATTGTACTAGGTAAATTGTGATACGTATATACTATATATATATAATACACACACACACACACACACACAAATAAGTAAATGCAATAATAGTAATATAGGTATAATATATCGTACATGAGTGTAATACATGACATAACTCGAAGAGCAACACTACAAGCATAAGGTCGCATACAGCGTTGGCTCCGGTTAAAACGGCCTAACCTATATAATTTTCGCGCAGCGTCGATGATATATATATATATATATATATATTCACTCTAGAATAGAACCGTTCAGCCCTAACCAGGATGTTTGGCATCATTATTACGGCCATTGTTCGTATCGCGACTGAAGGTCGAACTAATATAATGACATAAATCGCAATAATATTACATATACATAATATAATATATTGTATACGCATGTAATGGGCTGTTTTTCGTCCGTTGCTGCACTGCGTTTTGTTTAGTTAGCACCATAGTAAATGATATACCTGTCCTTCTATATATTTACCGCAATCAATATATTATAATAGAGCTGTTATTTTAAAATATGCATAATAAAAGGTAACCTACCATATTTGTCCTTACTCCTTGTACATTACATTTACAAGTATTCCATAATCCTTTATGGAGGATGCTTCCTGTCAAAACTTTAAGACTTGTCCAATTATTAAATCAGTAATTCAACTTTTAGAATATTAATATAATTTACTACCTCTACACATTATAAGAAACACGTAAATAAATATTTAAATTTATTATTTTGAACAAAAATTACCATCGGCTATAATAATTACATAGGATTTCTAATAAGGTACCTAATAGGTAATTGTTAAAAATTCAATTTTGAAAATAAATTAATTAAAAAAGAGTTATTGAAAGATAAACACCTTGCAATAGTTATAAATAGATTACAGGACCATTATAATTTATAAACATAAGACATAATAATTTAAACAAAATTGAACGACAACCGTCATCTATCAGTCGCACATATTATAATAGTCGCGCATATTATACTCCTATCTCAACTCGATTATAACATGCCGAGGAAACCTGCCTCTCCACTCCCGTCCACCACAAGAAGGCAACACCTTCACCTTCACTATATGCACGCACGCACATCACGTGCAAGTATGGTGCTTATGTACAGTAGTAGCCAACGGTATTATATCACTTTCAAGAAAAACGTAAGACATTCGAAGAAAAAAAAAACCGTTCAAAATCAAACGAATGAACAATATATACAATATATTACACATAAGTAATAAACGTTCGAAAAATGTTCAACAAAAATTTGAATAATAATAAATATACATGTACCTATTATATACATAATATAATATGTCCATCGGCGATTGGCTGCAACGTGGCCACATATGTATTGATCCGTTGCCAATCGTCGCGGACGTTTTTAATGTTCTTAAAATAATATTTAACGGCGAATCAGCCAAGGCCGATGGGACAAACAAGACACTAATTTGTTTTTTTCTTTTAGAATTTTTCGGACCGTTTAGGCTTGAGTATATGTAGTCAAATAAAAAACACAAAAAATAACACTATTATTTAAATGCATATAGGTAGCAAATATATCTAGTAATATACTTTGGCACTTAGTGCATTATACAACAACAAATATAATATAATATATTGTAAAATTGTAACTAAAAATAAACAGACGTCGTTTAAGTTGTTTGTCCGCCGTCGTTGTTCCCAAATTCACACATGTCAAAATGTCAAATTCACCATCTAATATTTAACAATTTTTAGTACCTAATCGAGTTTTTTACATGCGACGTTAAGTGTCTAAATTGGAAGAAAAGTTTTGTAAAGATACTATATATTACTATATATATAATATATATATTGCATAAATTTATAAATTATCTTTATATTTTATTTTTAATATTTAATGCCATAACTACAGTTTTCAATTTGATTCATTTATTTTCTTGTAATGCTATATTTTTATTTTCAAGAATATTTTTTTAAATTGTATATTAACTCGTTTTTATATTAAAATTAAGTTATAGCATAAAGGTATTGCGTTATTAAGCATATTTTATATAAAGTTGATTTACATAATTCAAACTGGAATATTTCGTAAAAAGTGTTAATTAAATATTGGGTACCTATGCAATCTATAAGTATATACTTTTGTGCATTATTAATTAAACGAAATCGATTCAAGCGATAGCAATCTACTTAAAAATAAAATAATAAAATATTGATCCGAACCACCTTTATTAAAACAACCCCCAATCATAATAACCAACGAATAAAATATATTATATTGATCAATTTACTTGAAATAAAAAAATAATAATAATTTAAGAACCAAATAGATGCCAGATAGCATATATATATATATATATACATATATATTTATTTATATAGTATATACACATTATAGTTATAATAATCACCACTTTGTACCTATATTGACAAACGGTTTTATGTGGTTTTCCACATCGTGTTTTAACGCATGCGCGTTGACGGTTCAACAATCGTTATTGGGAATAGGAAAAAACATAATTTAGTATTAAATATTCGCACCTTGAAAAATTGCGCATATAAAGCGACAGACTGATGGTAATTAGAGATGATTGTATTGATAGACACGTGCGGCCCGAGGTACAGCGCATTAGCGTGTGCAGCGTAGCAAGCGTTTCCAGAATTAATATTATATTATTGTGAATGTATTTGTTGAAAGTGAGTTACATCCTTACAGTGCGTACGCATTATTTATATTTAACTCTACGCTATATACGACTTAAGATAACTTTAATAACTTAATACTTATTAATATAATGTGTACTTCTTTGACGCCTATGGATAACAGTACACTATTGCACCGCGTTATTCGTACTAAGTCATTCAGTGGGCCATTCCCGTGCTTCATAAGAGTATTGCATAACTATACAAATACAACAACATATACACCTGCTATATATGAACATATGTATACATTTTTTATTTTGTACAATATTGCATATTTTAGTTTCGAATAAAAGTTAATCTATTGTGCTTTCGTAATAATAATATATATAATAAACATTGAACGAAATCGGTGCAAAAACGATAGTGAAATAAAACCGGAATTTTAATATCTATATAATAATTATGAGCGCCCATGTACAAAGTATATATTATGTATAATATACAAACGTAGGTACTTCGGTCACTATTACACATGAATTAAAGGTGAAATTCAATTATTTATTATTATTATTATTATTTACTATATTACTATAATGTTGGGTATGATATAATGTCATGTTGATTTTCGAGTCTGCTCTGGTTAAACGAGTACCAATACAACCTGCCTATACTTGTTTAACGAGAAGCAACAAAACGCGAGCAAGTAGGTCGAACGAGAATTCAGAAATATTGTCCTTCGTTCGTTTGAACGTTTGTTATCGCGCTTTTTTAATTTTTAGATATTAATAAGTTCATAACTTTAATTAAAGATTAAAAAAAAATCTAAAGCAATGTACAATTAATTATTATTTTTCAATGATAAAGTTCAAAGAATCTATGGAGTAGCCCGTAAAATTTGTGTGCAAAACGTATATAGTATAATATTATGTATCATGTACCTATTCAATACTTTTATCGTACACGCATATGTAAATGGCATACAGCTTGTACACCTGTAATATAATAATACTGTAAGTATAATAGCTGCAGTTTATAATATATCAGATAGTATACACGATATATACATGTATATATATATATATATTATATCTAATATCGTCCTGTATGTAAAAGTGAAACAGCTGTGCCATGTTTCAGTAAACGTTATATTATACGTAGTACGATCGTGAGAATCCATATTACGTAAAATCATATAAAATTAAGAGTAATTTTGTGTGGAGACTTTTCACACCCATCGTACAATTATTGTTAATAATTGTACGGTAATGACACCATGACGATCCAAATAAAAACGGTAGTGGTTAAAAGTATAATATGATATTAAATACAACCCCAAAACGTATGTTAGTCCAATATCCAAGTGCACAATGATAATGATAATTTAAGTGTACTTATCACAGGTAATTAAATATTATATCGTGTTCGATATGAGAGAGGTCAATCTAGTTAATAATAATTAAGACGCACATTACTAAACGTCCCTATACCTAGACTGACACTGTCATAAGTTGTCTGTGTTAAAATTGTTAGAAATAGATAGCCAATACTTGTGCATATTATGATAGGTTTTTAAGTGTTTATTCCATCTTTTTTTTAAAATGATATTTATGTTATCAAACTTCTCTATCATTCTCTCTTATTAATAATGGGATTAGACGGATGAAGTTTTACACTATCTTTTTCTAACTATATTAATTTCCGTAGGTATCTCTCTCTTTGCTATCAGTCCATTTCTTTATAGGTCTATGAGGTCGACGTACAAAATCCAAAAAGCTAAACAACTGTCGCGCCACGTCTCTTATAATCGTATGGTGTACATTGTTGATCGTTCGGTCGGTGGACACCTATTCAGCAATTTATTGTAGATAATATAATAATGTTTGGTTATCGTAATAACGACGTCTATTACGATAATAGTGCATATATGGTCTAAGGGGCAGGGTTCATACTTCATCATTATATATTTATATATACATATTATTATTAACGCGTTTGCAGTGTAAAACATAGTACACGATAATATAATATTATACATAGTTTGAAACTCGGTCGACACATGCGCGCACCTCTCGAATTACAGCCGGTCCGGCCGCCACGTTGTCACAAAACGGTACGGTGCGAAAACACACTTCGCGTTTTTGTCACGAAATATAATTGTGTGCGCGTGGTACTGCAGGTGCCGCAGTAACAATAATATTTTATATACCTAGAGTTAGACGTGCAGAATGTAGATATAATCAGCTGACGGCATCATGGCGATGATTATGTGAAACAGACAGTAGTAAAATTTTAGCGAAATTGTAGAGGAGGTGGAAGGGAATTTACGCAAAAATCACACGAGCGATGTAGATACAAAAAAATTGTCTTCCCCATCATTTTTAATGTTTATTTTTTATACTTTTTTGTAAACAAGCTAAGCGCTTGTAGATACGTGTAATACCCTAACTCAACCTAACCTAACCACTAGAGTGTTTACAGGGGCGGATGAGGGAGAGGGTGTAAATGACGTAAATAGATTTACAGATCTATCATATGGTCTTGCTTCCTTTATATTTACGTCCTATGTCAAGGAATATGAAGTTTTTAGGGCTTCAGATTACATTAAGAATACGATTTAGCAACATTTTTTATATACTCGTAAAAAAATATTTATTTACTTATTTATTTCTTGCAATAATTAATTCCAAATACACCATTGCATTACATATCAAATATATTATAATTCGATGTTTCATAAGTAGGTGTGATAATATTATAAACTTGCTTGGTTTGACATTAGATGACCTACGGTAGCTCAAGTGCATCACTATTCACTATCTTGTGATATTTTTTTTTTTTTTTGACCAGCTGTTCGAATTGATATTTATTCTATTTTTTTTAGCTGCAACAGCCGTTCTTTTTTGAGATATTTATGATCACATAAAATATTGACTGAGCTTTCCAGAGTATGTACCTAATTAAGTGCTTTCAGCTAACGTTTTTTAATAAATATAGTATACAGTAATACACCAAACATGCTCATTGCTCGCCCTCTTTTTTCAATAATGCAGTTTTTCAAACTATGATTTTCGGAATTTTTAACTATTCTTAAAAACCATATTTTCTGAAATATCATCTGAATAAATTCATTGTAAATGAAAAAAAGGTAGGCAAGTGGGTACTGTTCTACTAACTACTGCAGTATATTAGATGTCGAGTACGTCACTATATTGTCAGTATATTACATTTTAATTCAATGATATAATATCATTGTAGGTTATACCTACCTACGAAAAATGATTTTGAGTGAAAACGGTCTATCAACCTATTGAAAAATTAACTACTTATTAAGAATCTTATATTAAATTTTCAAGAATTTTACCTATTCATAATTTTTTTTTTTTTTGACATTAAAATAAAAAAATCGAAAATTTTAATTTTCTATAAATAGGTAATTCAAACAAAAAAAATTCAAAATATTTTGAAAATTATATCATGCGAATAAAATAATAATATAAATACTTGATGAAAGTTTAAAGTTTCTGTGGTTATTGGTTTTTGAATAATAATAATGTAAAGAAACAAATTTACTCAAAAATCAAAATCGGTTAGGTTAGGTCTGTTTTTCCGGATTATAAGAGAAGTATTGAGAATTTTTAATTTCGACCTATTTATAAAGTACAAACTAGATTCAATTTTTATCCAAAACCACCATTAAAGTTGAAATCGAATGTTATCCACTAGATAAGTGCAATTATACAAACGGATCCGATCAAAATCTAAAATGGGAGTGAGAATATTTGGTGAAATACTCTGTAATCTATATATTATACAATATATGTCAAGAAATTTCATATTTAATATTCTCAAATGTTTAAACTTCTTGTATAATGTGTATCATATACACATATTATTACGATGTGTATTAAAAAGTATAATGAAAACGTGTTATAATAATATTACTAATTTAAAAATACCAAAATTCAGTTCTTCGAATAAACTTGATCATACATTATGATTATGAATCTATATTACAAATAACTAATAAGGCATTAAATGTAGAACAAAGTCATTTTTATCTTTTATACACACAAAATTGAAATCAATATAATACTTATAATTTGGTACAATCGTGAACTCTTGACAATAACCGTATATAGCAGTGTAAAAGTAAATAATAAAATGAAGAGTTTTATTGTTTGTCTTGAGATAACATTAAGAAGAATTTTCATTATAAAATTAATTTAGAAATAGGTTTAAAGGAATTACAACATTCATTAAAAACGCGTGTTTCATTTTAATCGTTGTATTAAATATTTTAAAAAGCTAACATGATACATACGTTAACTAAATCACTACACTTTCGTAGAGTTCTGCTGAAAAAAAGTATTAAAATATTTTATTTTAATTTATAAATACTTTTTAAAAATCAGTATTCTACAGTAAATATTTTTTGAATAAATCACAACATATATTTTTAATATTATTCTGATTTAATATTTTACAAGTCAAAAATATCACCAAGTGGCAAATTCTTTTATAAATAAAAAATCCCAATAAATGACATCTGTATTCTGTACGACTATAATACTTTATAATTATTAAATTATATTTTAGTCGTATAGTATAACATTTATAATTTTATCAAATACCAACATGTATACTAATGTTATTTAATACGAAAAACTTTATTTAAAGTTGCAAAATTATAAAAAGTTAAAATTTTAATTATTACTAACCAAAGTACATAAAATGTATAATAAATATTAGATAACTACTCTTTACAAGTCTCATAGTATTTTTTAGATAAGTCTTCGGGATTGCTATGTCGCTATGAATATTTAATTATATTAGGCTATTAGTTATTGGCTATTGCGAATTTTTCAGTCAAATATGTACATATATTTCATGCATAGTCAAATCGGAATGTATGTTGTATTGTATACAATGACATGTAATGAGTGTCCTCTATTTTTCCTCGAAGGTTTCTGATTAGATATTTTTGTTAAATATTTTTTTACATATTATACGACGTAAAACTGGAAACAATAAAATTATTAAATACATAATATATAATATGGAATATTTTTTACGGGATAAATATAAACGTAAATGTCTCCAACTATAGTAATTATACTATTGTTATGTTTGTGTATGGAAATTCATAAAGCTAACCTTACGCAAGGTTGAATTCATTAAAGCACACATTGTAAGCGCCACGCAAACCACGGACATTATATATCGTATAATATAATAGTATATAGTATATAGTATTAGTATAGAGCTACGTATACTGTATAGAGTGTAATAATAAATGGCAATAATGTTATTTTTACTACGCCGGAAAAGCGTTCTTGTACGAATGAAAGTCAAGGTCAAAAAGCTACCACTCCGCAATCACCATTCAACCCATCATAAACTTAACTATAGTAATTTATACAATTCTATATATTATATATATATAAACATTCTATATCGATTTTGTTTTCACTTTTTCTTTTATATTTTTAATAAAATTGTATAAAAATCATAGAATTAAAAATCGAAACGAAAATTGTTCCTCATTCCGTAAAAACGAAATATTTATGCATTTTTAGTTTATTTTCTGAAGTGTAATAAATTAATTAAAATGAACAATATTAAATTTTATGTTTTAATGCAACCGTGTGTTAATCAATCTAAATTACGTAAGACTTAAGTATTTTGAGTATAAAAACCATTTAAAAACTAATTACATTTTATATTACATTCGATTGTAAAATATATTAAAATTATTAAAAATAAAATAATTGTTTTCAATTAGGATTAACGCAATTTTGTATGTTCCACCTCAACCTTAATGTTTGGAAAAACATTATTGAACGTACACTGCCAATAAAAAAGTAATGTTAGAATAAATTATCTCCAAGACTATAAAAAACCTCATTAAAGGTAAAACATATAGCGACGAATATAGCCATATAGATATACTTACAAAACGAATAAAAATAAACATGTAAATTGGTATTTGCATGTTCAATCGGTTTAAGTAAATTATTGTGAAAATGTTGCCGTTTTGTCGATACATCATAGTATCATACATATAGGCATATAGCTGCTACATGAATACATGTAATACAATATGATCTAATTGATTTCGAACTATATATAGAAAATAATTTTAAATTTTTAGTAATTGAATCAGTGTATTGCTATATAATATATAATAATGTGCACGAGACGAGGAACGTAATATGAGTCAAATAGGTACCATTTGTAATTACCGCATAAACTATATAGTAGTATAGGTAGTACATATTATGTACAAAGTAGGCCACAATTAAAATCAAAACAAAAAAAGAGAAGAATATTTAGACGTATTACTTCGAATTCATAGGTAAATGTATCCTGTATATTACTATGTAAATAAGTATTGGAATTTTTTTTTGTCAACGGTTCACGAGAGTTATACAACCATTTTCAAATAATAAATTCATTGAAATGTCAATTTACATAAATTCTGAATTTTCTAACATAGGTAAACGCAGTAATACATATTATAATGCTATCGTTTTGAATTAAAATATTAAATACTCGTCCGACGTACAGTGTTCAAGGTTGATTAACGTAATACTCGAGTATAATATAATATGTTATTTTTCTTCGCAGTTTTTGTTTTTTTATCGACCAGTTTCAAACTACACGCAATATTCCAAAGTAAAACTGACTATACAAGCGCCTGTTGTTTTTAACGTACGTTTTACGAAAAAAAAATATATAAATATTGTTTACAATCGGCGGGCCCCGCCGATGAGTTTGCACTATTTGTACAGTTGACGGCACACGGCGACTGCGCTGTGTGGCGACCGAATATATAATAAAATTTAAATAAAATAATATTATATGCACGTCATAAGTATCGTCACCATAGTCATTACTAAGGGGGCGGCATATATGCTCACGCATGTATAGGTATCCTGTAAATATAATATTTTACTGCCGTACTCGGAATATTACACATTGTAAGTATTCAGTCAAATACCCAAACCAAAATAATTTAACAATTTTACGTTGGTTTTAAATTATAAGTTATTAATAATAATTTAATCGAAGTTTACTACCAAGCTCACTGGTCAGTTCACGGTGTCAGTGCACAAACAATTTGTAATAATATATTATGTAGTAACTATAGTCTAGATCTCGAAATTTTTCATCTTTATGCAATCCATATTTGTAAAAATTAATGTATTTAAAATCTTATTCAATACAAACGTATTTGAAATGCAGCTGACGAGACAGAAATAACACAACGTGAGTTAGGTAATGGGTACCCTCGTCGGTCATAGATCAAAAATAGTAGAACATAATATATAATTAAAACATCTTTGTGAGGAATATAATTGTAATAATATGGATACTTCCAAATTACTAAATATCATTGTTATTTTATAAAATTGTAGTCTATTAACTATATAATAACATTCAAATATATGTTTAAATTTGATTTTGAATTATTATTATTATACATATATAATATATATTATATATATATATATATATATATATATTTAGCCGGTACCTATATGCTATATAAATTTAAAATATAAAAACAATTTTACTAAATTTTTAAGTTTAGATATTTTGTCCTTGGTTGTTTTTTTTAACCTATATAATCACGTTATACTATTATATATAATATATGTGCAGTGTATGAATTATGTATAAGTAATAATATTATCCTGAATGAACAGGCATTCAGGATTTTATGAGTGGTTAAGTGTGAGGAGGGAGTCCCCGTGTCCCGTGATTTATACGAAGCTGAGAGTCGTGGAGTTACGGGTGGTTCCATGATCCGAAAGCGCGTAACCATTAGCAACGGGCGGCGTGACGTCACTCCAAAACGGTATCGTTACGTCACGCGTGCGACGACTACGACGAAATATAGAGTAGGGCAAGAGTGTAGTAGCACGCAGAGGGCTCTATCGACTATGCAGGCACCCCCATCACACCCCCCTTAGAACCTACTGCCACCAACCACCCCTATTTGACAGTAGACTCGTATAATATGAAGGAAACCCACCGACGATTCGCGAAGTGATGCGCCCCAGGTCGACCGTACACACACACACGCACCCGCATAACGGCACTCGCGAGAATTTCCCAACTGTAAAATTGGAAATTGGTAGGTATGAATGTAATATGTATAATATTAAAACGATTATCGCCACATTATTACCGTTATGTTATGCAAAAACTTAGATATTATCACGGTCGTAAGCGACAATAAACAATTATTAATGTAATTATTTAATTTTGATATTTTTGCTACGCGTTTGACAACGATGAACGTATTATAGGCTTCATAATATATTAATATTCTTCCAAAAAGTAAGGTCAGTGAATGAAGTTTATTAGGCGAATCATCAACTAAATTTATTCAGATAACAATAAAACATCTATAATTACACATATTTTTTATTATCCAACGTCCTGCGATCTTTACAGCATTGCGGTATTGAATAGTTTATTAAATCAGACATAATAATTACTATGCTTACATAACAAATTAATTACTCAATTTTTTTCTTACCCGGAGAGATTTTCCAGCATAACTATACGTAAATTTTGTAAATAAAATTTACTTACAGCTATAATAATATACATGATACATCCTATCTTTGGGGTTTTTTCTTCCTCGTCTTCGTTTATCACCTTTTCCGTATCGCTAAATGTACGATACATCATTATAATACTATATGCAATTTAATATCAATAATCAATATAGGTACTATATTAAAGTATACACTATTAATACTAATCTCTATTAGAGGTACAATGTTTACAATTTGTTTGTAGGTTTTTTTATATTCTGTGTAATTATATAAGTGATTCACTTATTGTAAATTTGACATTTGTACAGGTTAGGTTACATAACTATATAACTATAAAACATACTATTAAAATCATAGCACCATAATCCGGATTGAATAAATATTTTTTAAACGTTTTTTATCTATTTCTCGTGGTATTAAATATAAATTAGACAAATAACACCGATTATTTGTTAAAAATATAATAATAAATATTGTATCAGATAAAAACTTACCGCAAAATAATACATCATGAATATTTATGAAGTATAAAACTGTGGTTTTCCATTTCAAAAGTCCCATAAAACTTTGCAAAGAATTAAACAAATTTAACTTATATAATTATTAATCGTACAATTAAATTATTCTATATTTTGTTTTATTTATCAATATATTTAATTAGATAAAATTTGCGGTATTCTATTTTCCGATTCCCATAACCTTTTTTCAAGCATTGAGAAAATGAAACTTATATCATTATATAAAAAAAAATTGTAGTCAAATGGCGTATAGATTTATGTACAAAATAATAAGTAATAACTATACAGTTTATAGTTTTTATATCCATAAATTTAAAATATGTATTAATATAACAAAGTTACGTTTTAAATATATATGTATAATTATACATTGAATTAGTCACAGTCGTTACGAATTTGTATAATATTTATAAGTGTATAACATTGTAAATAAATACTTACAACATTAAGATATAAGTTTAATTAAAAATAATGAAAAAAATTAAGAATCGTAGGAATAATAGATATTTTAATACTCAGGTGTGATAAATTTCATAAACATATGAGTACCTATAGAACTATAAAGTAAAATGTTGATAAAAATTTGAACAACATCAGTATTTCATTAAACACAAACACATATTATGATATTATGCTGAAATGATTTAGACCAACAGTGGCACCATTTGGTACCAACCGACGTAATCGAGACAAACAGATGTAAAAACAACCACATGTGCACGATAAATTCAATATTTACTAAATATCAGTGATTTCTTTAAACCGAAAATAAAATTAGTAAGTGAATACATAATTATATCAAATTAAAAAAAAAAAATGTATGAATTTATACATAATTATTAAATGGTTAAAAATTAAGATAAATTTTAAAAGAATACTTATGAAGGAAATAATATAATAAATAATAAATCAATAAACATTAATTTTACATAAATCACGCTATACAGTATAATCAATAAATGTATCAAAAAATATAGTATATCTGAGGACTGAGAGTGTTGTAAAATGTCAACACGGACTATCGGCCTGTAAATTGTAACTATATAAATTTTACTATGCTAAACCCTAAACAGTAAACGGTGAATACATATACAAATATATATATTATGTTTGTTAACAATATGGAAAACGACTAACGAGTATCATATAACCGCACGTGACCGAAATCCAAAGGATAACTACAAAGTGATAATATGATAGTTTGTTTCACTACGCGGGTATGACCGTTTCGTGGCCATCCTTCTTGAGAAGTATGCAAGAAAAAAATGTATAAAAATTAATTACGGCAGACAAAACATTTGTCGCGTGGTCGTGCATAAAGGTACCGATTGCCAATTATGTCGTTTTTCGGTGTTTATTATTATTTTTTTGGCAAACCTTTTTGATGTTTTTTGTTTTTTTGTTGTTGCAAAAACAAACATATTATTATCTCCGTTATAAATATAACATTTATTACACACGCCAAAACCACGCACACCTCGGACGGACCACGGGCTGCGACGTGGTGCCGCTTGCTATATTATTATTATTATTATTATTATGCTGCCGCGCGCACACCTAATGAAAGGACGGCAGATGAGGTGGTAGCGACGACGTTGGACACCCGCGATTTGTATAAATAAACATGCCGACCTCTTGACGAAGAAGACGAAAAATAGACGTGCACGCGATCATCATCATAGTCAGAACATAGTCGTATGGAAAGTTACATTCAACCCGACACGTTTTGTTGCGTCGCGTTCGTGATTAAAACTGTAGTAGGTACAGTACTACAGTCTCAAAAATAGATTAGACTATTTACGGCGAACGGTTCTTCTCCAGCAGGGACACATTCGAAAAACATTTGTTATTTCTCGTCTTCGTGACCCGTGCCCATCGGAGATAATGACGACGTTAATGATAATAATGTTAATAATATCCAGTCGTCGCATACACACTCGATGTACATTATTGAAGTCATTTGATTCCTTTCAGCTGCATTATCTCTCTATAAAATATAATATGTACCAAGCGTGTTTCATAGTGTTTGCATATTATAATATTGTTATAGATAATATACAGCAGATACGTGTAGACACTGTAGACTGATGACGGAACACAGTGCAGCAGTGACTTTTATTTAGGGTTCTACACTGACATACTGTTATAGTTAGTTGACTTAGTATCTGTTTTACAACTGCTGCAGCAACGATAATAATATTATAATAAATGTATATTATGTAAGTTTATTTTAAAATACGTTTTAAGAGTGATTTCATGAGTATATAATAACAGATTCAACAACTAAAAACTGCTCTATCGCAATATAATGATCTAAATAGTACCTTAAATTATTGTATCAGCATTTGATGCAAAATGTGTAAACGTGATTTATGCAATTTACGCGCGTATTTACACGGAATTAAAGTAGATCAATTAGATCAAATGACCAACAGTCAAAGTCGGTAGGGTAGATGAAAAAATGAAAAATCGATTTTATTAAAATCATAAAATAATAATTAAATCAAAAGGAATCAGGTCACTTTTTGATCTAGACTGTGAAAAATACTCAACTATTTCAAACTACCGAAAAATTATGGATAATAGGTACCTAGGTTATTGTAGCCTGTAGGTAAAACGTACCTAATAATGTTTGGAATAAAAATTAAACAAATTTAAATTTATTTCAAATGAACTATACGTGTAAAAATAAATAGACGGTCAGCCAGCAATAAATTATTTTCAAAACGATTATATTGATGTAGGTACATGGTAAGTCTTTGATGATATTATAACTATGTAGCAGTGTCGAGTTAATCGTCATATTGACCGACACGATTCCATCCAAGAACGAATATATATATATATTATATATATAATATTATATAATGTAGGTCATGGGGGCTGCAATGAATCGATATGACAATCACAGCAGAGCAAGTAAGCCTTGGACGAGTTCCAACTGACGGACAAACTCACACATTTACAATATGCACGCACATACCGCGCGGAGTGTAGATGTGGACGCGATGATTAAAATAGTGATCGCTTTTCGGTACGACGATGATCGACAAAACATTTCGATATCAACATAGATTACAACTAAACGACTGTTTCGGAATAGAGGTACACGGCTATTGAATAATTTAATTTATTGGTCCGTTATTGTAGTTATATTGTAACTGTACAATAACTAATGAGTGTGTAAGTCGGTGTTTCTGATTACTTTTTTAGTTTTCTTAACACATTTTTACCGCAATAGCGCGCCGGATGGTTTACGTCCCCTAGTCGTGTCACGTCTATACTCTATGTCATAAAACGGTGCTACACTTTTATTGCTCGTATTTATATTCGTATACCTATTTCAAATTTATATTAATTCAATTTCGTTTTTCTTTTTTTATATGTATATATATACACACAATAGTAATTTACAACGAGTCAAACAGTATAGAATATTAAAGTAGAAATATGAAATAAAAAACTATATAATATTATCTAGTATCTTAACTCTATACCAAATATTATTATAGCCAATTCGAAACGTTAGTTGCCATTCACAATACACACCGCGTGGATGGAATCTGTTTAGTTTGCTATTTTTGAGCATTGATCTTATAACAGTTTTAAAACGACAATGTGATATAATAATACGAATAACAGCGACATGTGCACAACCGACAGAAATAGACTACGACTACATAATATGGACTCCTACACAATTTTTATATTTATAATAAAACAACATTATATAATATACACATATAGTGTATGCATATTTTATGCTATGACAAATTCCATATTTTGTTTTCTTACTCTAGGAATATCGACCAACAACATTTACTTAACTATGTATAGGTATTAAACATTATGACAAATTCGAAAATAATATGTATGTCGATACAAATTGTTTTATACCACTGGGGAGTGTACCTATATCATACACGATTGTTAAAAAAAGTAAAATTACTTTACAACTCATATTAAAAATAATAACGTTATTGCATTATTTACCCACATGTTGATCGCGTTAAAAAAAATACACAGATGTCTCAACTCTTTATTGGAACGTTACGTATACAGTCAATATAAAATATAATATAGTTATCTATAATATATTATAGATATTATTTCGTATAATTTATGTGATTTCGAATTTCGATAAAGTTGCATTTTATATCGATAAGAACTTACTATATTATAAATTAAAATCAGGAGAATAATAATTATTATAAAATAATTGTATTCTATCATACCAAGTTTAGTTACAAAACCTTTAAATTAAAAGATATATTTTATGATAATAATAAATAAACTGTATAAAAAAAAAAAAAAATAAGAAAATTGAAACCACTTTACAATATCTGTTGTAATAATATTTGCTGTACTATAGATATTATAATTATATTGCTATTTTTTTTTTATAAATCATAAATGATTGAATGATTAATTATTAATGATGAATGATGATCATTGCAATGTTTCATTTTACACATTATTTCGCAATTATTAAAATCGTTTTGTTGATAAGATTAACCGCACTTATAAAATTATAAAAGAATACATTATTATTATTTATAGTTTAAAACATTATACTTATATATTATAATGAATAGTTTTGAAATAGCGGACGAAATATTAAATTTTTTTTTTGTAATAAATGCATTAACGTTTTTGTGTGTCGAATTGAAGTCAAGGCAAAGAGTTTAGTTCCGTTTTTGTTTGCCATACATATGTTTTCAAAAAACAATACTTCTATAGTTTTCATTGTACAAATTATTGGTGGACATTAATTTAAGTAATAATCGTGATGTCTTGCGATTTACTTGGTTTGGTTTCAAAATAAAATACAAGTAACCTTGTGAATGACACTCGCGTGTGACTTCTTGTTTTGTTCTGCAATCACATACGACCCAACATTTTTCACCTATCTGTTAATCATAAACAACGATTGCGTTTACGTGACCAATTTTTTATGCATACTAGACCATTGACCGGTTAAGGAGGTGGTCATTTTTAGATCTATGTTAAGCACAACTAATTTTATAATACATATTTTTTTTCATGAAATCTTTCCCTAATCTTAAGTCAAAAGTAATGTTATATAACTTATAAGTTATAACACATCAAAGAAAAAAAATGTACACACTTATAAAATCATAACATAAAAATGTGTATTATGAATTATTAATTCAAATTGAATGGAAAAAAAATATCATAATTTATTAAGAAGTCTATATGTATGTATATTGTATATATAACTATAATAGGCTTATTAAGTTCATTCTAATTATACATTTATACATTGGTATTTATGATTTGATTACTTTATCATTAACAACAAATTAAATATACGATTTATTTCTTCGAAAATTATACTTAAATTGTTTGATGTTCGACCTTATATATATATAAATATATTATTACAGTATTAATATTAACACTGCTTTTTGTTTATAAATACATATATTTATAATATTATAAAATCAACTATATAAAAATCAAAAATATGATTGAAAGCTTAGTGAACTTGTAAATTATTCATTTTAATAATACTAAAATGTATTTATTATAATATATTAATTAATAGAATATAAATAAACTTTAATTTTGTTATGAATCTATTAATGAGGTTATAAATCTCATGATATATTTAAGACATTCAATTTCCCAGCATTTAGTTCTTAAGTGTCTATAGAGAATTATCAAAGCACAATATTATAAATTAGTGTCATTTCTTCAGAAATCTGTTCTTATAAAAAGGCTAATTAAATTATTTTATGTAAACTACCGGCCATATATTAAATACTATACTTACGTATATGTATAAAAGAGTCACATAAACACATGATAAATCTACTATCTACAATACATTTTAGAAAATGACAATAAGACTATAATAAGTATGTTCTGGAGCCCAGTCAAAAATGATATTCAAAAATTGTTTATTTTATTATTGTTAAACATTACAGGTATTAGGTAGGTAGTTAATATTAATATGATATATATGCATTTACTTAAATTGAATAACTAAAATATAAATTATAATATATAAAACAGTTCAGTTTGTTCTGCTTATAATCTTATGCGCGAGTATAAGGTTCATTGACAACATTTATTATGGAATATCATAGTATATGTATATCGTATATATGTGTACCTAACGTACCTATATATATATATATATATACATAACCGTATAGGATACAAATTCCTCACCTTCATAAGTTCAGATAAAAAACTCATGTTACATTTGAATATTATTATGTAATATCAGTAAGCTATAGGTGAACATTGTTTAAATTTGAATGAAACATCCTGTCAATTTTTTTAATATTCAAATTTATATAATAATTAGATACAAGTTATAATTTATTTTATATGCATTTTTTCATTTTTGAGAGAAAAATGATTTTTTTTCTGTATACAAATAAATTATTTATTTAATTTTTTGTAGTTATGGCTAGGAAGTTAGATGTTAAATTGTTTTTATAATTGTTGCTTATACCTTGTACCTTTAGTATACAGCAACCTTAAACTCTTTTGGAAAGGTCAGACACATTGAAAAATGAATATCATAAACAGTGATCAACCAACTCGTTCAATGTTGAGTCTACAACGTATAAAACCAATTTGGTTATCGGTGACGTAGAAAAAATAATTAGATGTGGTAATTTAAACACGTGGTTCGATGTCCGAGTAAATTGAATCAATACCATCATGATTCATGAATATCATGTATAATTAATAAAAATAACTTTAAAAGTTCTTAAGTCAACTATATTTGGTTATTATGCAATTACCTATAAAGGCTATACATGAACAGGTACAAATAGAACTTGGTCTAAAGATAGTGAAATAGTATATTTATGTGTGTGTGTGTGTGTGTGTGTGTGTGAGAGAGAGAGAGAGAGAGTGAGAGGCAGGGAGATAAATAGAAAAAGAAAAACATCGTCCAATACTCCTATATACATGATCTAAATGAAATGATAGTAAACGTTTGTTCACGATAACTCGTTGACCCACAGGTGTATACATACAGTAGTTATAATATTATAGAACCTCGCGAACTTTATTGATTTATGTCGAGGTCTTTCACCCGTCGAAATCATAATAAAGTGATCTATAGGACAAGGTTTATTAAATTAGAAATAGTTCGAAGTTTTAACGAAAACGAAACTTGACATTTTGCTTTGGTTTAGGCTATTAAGGCACTTTCAAAATAAAGTAACAAGCTGTACTAATGCACTATTGTCTATTTACTTTTTTTTGTATACACACGTCACATAAAATATAGTAGTATACAATTGTATTTCACAATATACAATTTTATCTTGTTTATTAAGTATAAGTTGATATTCTGTTTAGATGATTCACAATACACTAAAACAAATTACAGTATTTTATTTGCATTTTTATGATATTATATCTAATAAAGAATTAATAAAACAATAATTATTATTACTTGAAACGCCACTTTAAAAACAACATTATAAGATACGTAACAATACATGCTGATTTTAACTATTCTATTCATTATCGTTCAGCACAATAAAATCTATCGAATAATTGTTTTGAACCTATTTAAAATGCGACATTGATTATATTTTTGTTATATAGTGTCAGCATTATTTTAGCTAGTTATGTTTTAATAAAATAATATATAATTTGTGTAACTACTCAATGTAATAAAATATTTGTATAATATATTAACTTATCATATTTTTAAGTATTCTGAGATTAAGTATTTATTAAGTAAGTGATTTTGGAATTATTACATTTTGTGAAAATCAATATATTAAAAAATATATCTCTTCATTTTAACTATAGTAGTTTGTTTATACCCTTAAATAACATTAATACATTTTAATTACTAATCCTTGGAATACGTTATCACATATAAATACAAAAGTCAAGTGACATCGAATAAAACGATAACAAATAAAAGTCAAACTACATCACTATCTGTCTAGTCTATATATTAATTATTCTGTAGAAAATACTAATCAATTAGTTATAGAAACAAAGTGCCGATCTGTTCCTAAAATTCAAATTAATTTTAATAAGTATATTAAATTCATTATTAATTTTTAATATGATATAACTCATAAAAGTGTAAATAATTCTTTAAACAATTTGAAACAAATTTAAAAATTTTTATGGAAGAATACTTGTTAAGATTGATTTTGTTTTTATCGCAATTTTTTGGCGTGGTAGACAAGATATATGATATTTGTGATGTAACTACGCAGTTGCTAATAAATAATTGTAGTTAGCATATTCAGTATGAGTTTCAATTATTCTTTGGAGTTCAATAATTAATTATACATTAATTTCCAAAAGACTATTAAATTCTAAGAGTATAATCAAAACCGACAAATTTGAAGCTTTTGTTACATATAAAATTAAAAAAATATATATGAAATTGTAAAACAAATTAGGTACTAGTCAGCTAAATTGATGACAACGGTTTGAAAGCGTTTATTTGTATGAGTACACACACACACACACACACACCACATATGCCTATATAGATAGAGAAAGCAATAAGTCAGTAAATTTAATTTATGCAACAGTGACAAAAGCTAATTGTATAGCGAAATTGGCAGTGATACGTGATTTAACATATGCTGTGTGATACACTGTTTATGACAATACACAACAGGAAATATTATCGAAAATAGAGAAACTTAGGCATTTCTGTAGATAAGTTTGGATTTTAGAGAAACTTATAATTCAAAGACAAATGACAATAATATGTTATATTATTATGACATTCTAATTTTGTATTGTTTCTTATGTTACTTTTGACTAAGTGTTGTACTTCATGTATAAAGTGTTTAGAATATATTTTCTAATCTTATAAATAATACGTAGTATGTTTATTAGCTATTGCCTACTAAAATAAATAAAATTAATTTAAAATTTTTTAAAAATATATGTATTTTGTATTTACTTACCGAGTATATGCTGGTTGAATTAGGTTAAACTATTAAATATGACTTTCGTCCTCAAGAGTATTGGCTTCAACGTTTTTAATTCCCAAAAGTTGTTTCCTGAAACAAATTTTTTCTATTTAATTAAGCTATAATTATTAGTCTTAAATTGCTTGTGTAGTACACATTTGCATATTATATTGTTTTAATATTCAATTGATCAAACATTTGATTCGCGTTTCTAAAATACCTAGTTCTGAAAAACATACAATTAACAATAAACAATATTAAATCAATTTGAAAATTTAATTAAAACATTAATTTTATTAAAAATTACTTTGGGATATGGATTGTATATTCCGTAATATTTCATTTATTATTATTATTTTTTATATTTTCATTTTTATAAATTTTTACAAAATAAAGTAAATAAGTAGTTTCAAATTTATTTTACGAAAGGAAAGGAAAGCATTCAAATGAGCTTATCTTTAAATGATAGTATATATAATGATATTTTATTTAATAGATGTTATACCAGTATCTATCGTATACTTTTTAGTAGATGCGCTATCTATTATCTGTTATATTCATATAATATACTATTATGTATTTTTACTATAATTTTGTTCATATTTTTCAAATGTTATTTTTGTTTGAAATTACTTAGTAGAAACCTTTTCAATGTTGACATTTAATTCAGTAGTCAACGAATATTTTGGAAAATACAAAATAGTCAATATATTTTGTATGATATTATTTTCATGGTCTTTGTACTAAAAGACAAAGTAGTAAACACACATGTGAACTTTGAATTTTAATAAAACTGTTTTTCTTATGAAAATATATACTTAAATAAAAGAAATAATAAACGAGAAAATAATATTATATGTTTAAAAAATAATAAATAACTTCATAAAACAATGTAAGGGAAAAATTTTAAATTTTATATCCTAGCAATTAGGTATTCAAGCTAATTTAACTGAAATAGCTTTTTAGTTTTTGTTAAAAAATAATGTATCAAACAATAGTTGTAATGTTTCTGATATTAAAATTTAAAATTAAATTAAATTAAAAGTAGTAGGTACTTTGATATTAATAATACTTAATGATACAAAATATAAATATACCTATTTATATACAAAATATAAATATACCTATTTATATACGAAATATAAATATACCTACCTATGTATATACAAAATGTACTTATATATTATAATTGTTTAATGATACATGAAATCTATTATTACGTACAAAAATTAAAAAGACCAAACAACAATTTTTTTAAATATGTTTTTAAAATGACAATTGGCCAATATAACCATAAAAAGGCAATTTCACATATTTTATTATATCTGCGTAAGCAGGTATAAATTTAAACGCGCATACAAATTTTAAATTGCACATTAAACTCTTGAGTTATGATTCTAAATAGATATTTTAAACGATTGGGAGTGCAAAATATTTTTCTGATATTTTGGCAACGTATTCAATGTATAACTGTATGCACTCATAGAGTATCATACTGTACCAATATTTTATATTTCTCTAGTGACGGTAATATTATTATTTTTAGGTAAGCATTCTCGTTCCACGTTTCTATTACAGTGACCTCTGCCTAAGCTAAACTAACGAAATTGTGACGATATTATCAAAAATGTTTTAAATCAAATTATAAATGCTTTATGAAAGTAGGTAATGTTTTTTGTAATTGCGGTAAAGTTTGGTACACAAATTCTAAAATTAAATATACCTACCTTATATATTTAAGTACATATAGTAGGTCAGAGGTTCCCAAACTGTAGGTCGACATTATATTTTTGGTGGATCGCGCTATATTTTTATATTAAAAATAAATATATATATTTTTTGTTGTAAGCAACCGATTCACTAAAAAAGGTCATTCATTGATATTGTGGCCTGTGGGTCGCAAAATTTAAAAAAAATTCCAAAATGGGTCGTACAATAAAAGGTTTGGGAACCTCTATAGTAGGTATTTAGTAATAGATTATCTATTTTAATTTTATATTTTTATTAAAATATTATAAATGTGCAAATTTAAAATACAATTTTATTGAACATTAAATTATGATAAATATTCAAATTAAGAATGTATTATTGTTTGTATTTTATACTTTTCTATACTACTTAAATTCCCATAGAAAAAATGGAACAAGTATTATTTCTCCTGTTGGATAGAATAGGTACAATAATCTAGTATAGAGAATAGAGATTTAAGATAACAAATTATTGTTGTATCATAATTTATTGTTGTCACTCATTAGTCATTAACTATATTCTGACTATTATTTTATTAATCATCTTATTTTTAGTGAAACTGTTAGTTAAAGGGCTATTAAATGATAAAAAAATATTAACTTAAGTCGTTAATTAAAATTTGATAGGTGAAAATGATTAGGTATGTACTTAACTTATTTTATTAATTATATACACAATAATTTCTAGAAAAAAATTCTAAAATAGTACAGCCGTACAGGCAACTTATATATATATATACTCGGAGAATTTTTGAAAAACCATAACAATAACAATAATAGAAATCAATGATTTAAACAACATTATAATACGCGATATTTTGTAGGTTTTCAAACAATATGGACATTTAAAATAAAGTGTATTAAATAGCCCGGTGAAATTGAATAATCAATATTATAATTTATGATATAATGATTGTTATCGCTTTAAGATGATACCTGTACCTACATAATATTTTGTAAGTAATTAATTGTAACGAATACTCGATAGTTGTCAGTTGGTATGCTTAGTATATAATTACATACATCAGCTGATGTCTGCAGACACATGTGTCTAGCCTGAACAATATTATTTAATAACAATTAGTAGACAAACCGTGTTTTTTGAGAATGTACTTCTCTATACAATATTAATTATCTCAATTCTTAAGTATGTTATACACACACCTACCCATATAATACGATGAGACATCGGAATTGTTATATTATAGTGCCTATGTATTAGGTCCGTATTTACACACTTGTACATCGCACATACATATAACACACTAATCAAAAAGTAAAATTACTATATGTAGTATATTGTGTTTATATTCAAGAATTTATCTTTGAACTTTGATCGTATTATTGTATCCGACTATAAAGTGAATTTATTTTTAACACGTTTGGAGTAGTGGGGCGATAGGGGTGTTAGTTGGTAGATACACCCGAATCGATTGCATTTTAGGGCACAAGTTTACAGCGCACACAAACAAACCGTAAACTCATACACACACACACACACACACACACACACACGCACGTGTCGACTGAGCACACTGCCAACCCCTCTGTGTAAAGTTTAGAGAGCCTAGGGAAGTATCTGGGTCAAATCCCTCTTCCACCACACGACTAACTATATACAACATACCATTGTAAAACCACCTCTAACCCACTCGGATATTACGATCGGGAAAGCGCGTCACGCACACACTGTCCCGGAGACGTTCGTTTATCATTACGCTGAACCCTCTTCTCACCATTGAATTCCCGTCGACTATAATACGAATACCTATACGATGGTATTCTTGGTGTCCTAGGTCTTTTCGACCAGCCAGCACGAAGCACGAAGAAGATGTACAATTATATTTTGTTCTCTTTATTTTTAACGAGATAACAAGCAAGGTTAGGCAGAATCAATTTTTTTGTTATGAATTAATTGCCAGCAATAAACAGCATCTAAACATCAGTCATAAAAAATATAATAATTTATAATAATTACATTAGTATTTCAGACGTATTTGACAGCTATAGACATAAGGCGCATTGTTAGCATCTACGGTGAAAGTTACTCATGTCAATATTGAATAGTGTTTTAATCATTAATTAAATACCCGGCTGTTCCAACTCATAAGACACTAAATATTTAGGTACAGTTTTAAATTCTGCAGAGTGGAGCGATGTATGTATTGAATTTAAAATAAGTGTTTATTTTGTGTTTGTTATCATTTTTTTTTTTTAATAGTAAAAATACTTGGATTTTTTCAGTTTTTAACAAAATCGAATTTTTTTTATTACTGTAATTCAAAAATAAATACATAACCAAATACTTGAAATTTTCATAAGATGTTTGTATTAGTATTTTTTGTACATGGTATAATTTAAAATATATTTTGACCCTTTTTGAGCAATTTATAAATGTTATTGATTTTTTTTTTAGTTTTTAGATTTTTTTTTTATGTAAATAACAATACTTAAATAATTTTTAGCTTAGTCAATAAGCTTAAAAATTGTATGCAAATTTCCTATAATTATATAGATTTATCAAAAGGTAAACCAAAAAATCATAAACATTTGAACTTCACGTTATATATTTAAACAAACAATGACGATTTTAGTTATTTTATCGTAATTCGAGAATATTATTCAAGAGGACTTGAAATTTTTATATATATTATTATTATTATAATTAAATTTTTAAAATTTTTACCAGGATTTACTGAACCAGTTGTCACTATATTTTGCATATTATATATGTATGTAATATGTATATTAGTTTAGTTTGTGGTCATATAGTATATATTGCTTAATTTCTCAACTCCTATAAGTTACTAAGAGTAACTCACACATACATTTCGTTTTAGTTCACAAAAAAACGAATTTATATAGGGATGTTATTAGTTATTTACATAAATACAATTTCAAAAAGACATTGTTATAGAATAATCGACCTGGAGTTTTTTTTAAATAAATGAAAATAATATTTTATGTATTGTTTTTTATTTAAACGTATATCAAATGGCAATGACCATATGTTTGTAGCTTATAGAATCAAAAAATATTATACTGATGTTGACAAAAATGTCAGTGATTAATTTTAGAGATGGTATGAAAAAGTATAGAGAGTTTAGAGTAGTGTTCTAAGCATGTTCAAAAATATTTCAAGTGCTATATCCATCACTGGTGAATTACTCCAATCTCGATGAAATTATTTCACAAAACTATGTAGTAGGTACACAGTACGCTGATACCGATTTGCCCGTTAACAGACGTAAACTTAACCCAAGATACCCTAACCCTATATAGAGCCCTACAGTAGTATAGTAGCTAGTAATGTAAATAAATTCGATGTTTTCGGAAAAAATTAATTCAATCTACCTATCATAAAATGTACTTAATATATTATATAATAAATTATTATATTATCTGATTGACTGTCTTCGTTCAAAATTTTTCGTATGCAATTATTTATCATTGAATTCAAATTTAACACATACATTATAGTGATTTACTCAATGATGAGGTTCACTCGACACCAATTGCATACATTAGAGTGATTAGAGAAATTATCTACTTTGGTCTTTCCTTCTTTTTTTTTTTTTTTATATATATAGTTAGATACATATCTAAAAAATAAGAAATGCAATTATTATTTTCAGACAAGTATATTTATATTATAATATTATTATTATTAAAATAGAAATTATAACAATTTAATGTATTTATTATACATTAAAAAATTTAAAAGTATATTTAGTATTTAACTACCTATGTATTCCAATAACTGTGTATTTATATATATCTTACTCGATATTATATTACATTATATAGTATACACCTACTAAATAATAGAAGGTACCTAATAAAATAAAAATTGTAAGTTAAATTATTATGTTTATAATGTATACATTTTGGTTAAATCAATATTTAAAAAATTAAGGTATCAGCTGTAAAAACAGATTACAGTTGATACCTTTTTTTTAGTGGTGAATCACTTGTTCGTTCATACAACGACACTATACCACGGCTGATTAGGTAATCGATCATGTTGGGTTATGTTGGAACCAACCGCAATACCGCATGCACACGGGTGATAATCAGGAAATCAGAAACATAATATATAATATACCTACACTATAACATGCTTAAATAGGCGTAGGTAATTGTTTGAGGTTAAAAATGAAGCGACTGAATAACCATAACGTGAAGTTTACGAATCGAGTACTTAGTGGCTAGTGCCTTTCATTTTTAAAAAATACATTAATTTTCATTTAGGTAGGTACTTATTATATTATTATAACTTGGAAGTACCTACATCAAATACTGGAAATACATATCGTTTTCACATATGAACGGAACTTGTTAACTAGAACAAATTTTAACGACGTACCTATCACTGTTTACCATTGATAATGTTTTAGTTGTCGCGTTTGTTCAATTCTCATGTTTAAAATTTGAACAATCGGTTTTAGATATTGAAAAGTTTATAATATTAGATACCATGTTAGTCGACTTATTATGAATTAATATAGCCTTGGTTTAGTAATGATAATTAATGAACTGCTGTTGAATTGTTAATTGGGTCAGAAATATTTTCTGTGCGCACTATGTATACACAATAATAATATAATATCAATCGAAAACCCAAGTGCTGGTTTGCTGCTCTATTATGTATATAATATAATATAAATCATATTGCATAGTATTGCGTGTACAGTGTTGATAAACGTATATGAAGCTCCAGCGTAATGGCATTGGATATCCGGCAATAGTTTTATTGTGTTATCTGTCTGGTGCGTTGATAACGATGACACAATATACATAATACATGTAATATATATATATATATATATATTATATTGTAACTTTTAAGTTGTTTAGGCGATTACGTAATATATAAAACAGAACAACGAAATTCCCACGGAGGGCTAGATCACATATTAAGTCCTATATAGTCGCCATAATATACACCACACACATGAAATGAAGTATCTATATAATAATATATACCTAGTCCTGGTATAAAAATTATTAAAAACATCGTCGTCATTCATCACTCATAGTCTGAAAGACTAAAAAGAGTTACGAATGTACCTTAGTGACGTCTCTATTCGACCTTGATTTTGGCTTACATTTTTTACTAATATTAACCTTGAACAAGTTTTTCTTCTCCTAATCACAACACTACATAATGAACAAAAATACTTGTTTTTCCGATATTTTTATATTATATAAGAATATAATATATTCATTAGGTATATTGTTTTAATAGTGGTAATGTGGTATACAAGGTATACAAATAAATATAGAAAAATACAAATTAAAATTATGCACCTAGTATTTTAACTAGATAACTGAGATTAATGAAAAAAAAAAACAAATCAGGCTATTTTTATTTTTGGACAAGTTATGGAATTAGGTTTATGACCTTCACTGATCCTGAAAACATTTATACCATGATGGAATTTCATGACACTATTTTAAATGTTTTATTACTCTAATGCTGGATATCACTTATATGCAAATAGGTATGCTTATCTAGTGATATGTTGAAGTTGAAAGTATGTTTCATTTGATTACGAATTAAGGCTTTTTATACGAAGACACAATAATAAACACAACCAGACACAGCAGTACCTACTTACCTATAACTAATTATTTGATTGGTTATCGCGTGGAATTATCTTTATTAACATTGGAAAACTCTTTTATTTTAATCGTTGTTAACCTAATGGTTTTAATGGTTTTATCGACAACGAATTTTATGGGTCATCATTTTTTCATTGTCTTATTAGCACGTGCTGGTAATTAAATCGGTAAATTAAAAGTATCAATGAACATTTAAAAAATTTAAAATTTAAAAGTTTATAAGATAATTGGATTAATGATTAAAGATTTTTATATTTTTTTGCTACTTGACTTAACTGGTGTGCATAATAACAAATTTTTTTTTATTATTTATAAATCTGGTTTAATAATTACTAGGTCAAATTTTAATTTTAATTGATTTTATTTACTTTTTATACGTTTTAAATTTAGAATACTATAGTTCTATAATTGAGTATTCTGAAAATAATAATTGATTTTTAATTTTTATATATAATTCTTATAATATGGTATAAATTATTATGTACTTACCTATATACTATATTAATGAAATGTCAAATCGAAATCAATAAATGAGTAACAAAAATTGTTTTGTAATTTAAAACTGAAATGTTTATTTTAGAAAAATTGATAAAAACAATACTATTTAGATTTTAAATAATTTACTAAATTATATTACTTATTTTTAAATTTTTTTCTCCCATTGAAAATTTACTTTTAATTTTTATTAACTGTAATGTTAAAATAATAAAATATATACTATTAACAATATTTTTTACGTATTATAATACGATCCAAGAATTATCGGATTTAATAGTTTATTTTCATTCTGAATTTATTCATGTTTACTCAATAAAATATTCAGATAAAATTATGCCTATAACAAAAATCAAAACACTTTGAATTAAAACTGTGCATTTTTAGCCTAACCTTATTGCTGCTAATACATGAAATTTAATTATTTAGGTAAATTTATTTATTATCACATATATATTCCTTGAAAAGTATAAAGTAAACTGATAATGGTAAATTTAAAAGATCGTGCAAGTCACAAAATCCGTTATATTAACCCTTTCCCATTAGATTACACACACAAATATATTAACCCGTTGGTATCTTTTCTATTGGCCATTGACCTATATCGTTTTCGTTTTTTCTTAATTAACCATTTTAAAAAACGTACAACAATAATTGATAGCGTTCACGGGGACATGTCCTTTAACGGTCGATGCTTCACCCAAGGTGAAATTTTGTGTACACGATATTTCCCCTCCCCATTTGTGAACTAAATTCCTCCACCCAAAGAAAGTAAACGAATTCCAAGGCAAATACCATAATATCACCAAAATCATAAAAATAAGTATTAGGTACCTTAAAGTTATACGTTAATTCTATTTATTTTTCTAAAGAAATTTGAATAAAAAAAATTTTATTTTTATTAGTATGTAATATATAAAAAGAATCGTATCACCCATACTTATTATTATTAAATTAAAATTAATAATGAAGGTGAAAGTTAAATATGAAAAAAGTGGGGAGTAGAAAAATATGTCGCTTTTAGGCTAAATGTAGGTAAACGCCTAATACATAGATAAACGTGCTCTTATAATGATAGAAGTTCTTTGATTTTATTAAAAAAAAATTATGGTTTTTCATTTTTGTACTTAATTTATTTACAGTATAGAGAAACACTATACCAATAATTTATTGGCAATAAAAATAAATTAGTTTATATGTTTATAAATTCTATAAGATAAATAATTTAAAAAAATTGTAATTAGTTTAATTAAACTACGTGCCCCATATATCACTGTTACAAATACCTACTCAAATTTCATTTATATATATTATACATTCAGTTGGTTTGAACCGTGATGTTTGAACAAGCTTTTATAAATTGCCCTTAAACTAATACTACAAGTAGACAATTTAATAACTAATTTACTGTAAATTCTATAAGAGATTTTTAAATTAAATAATACGGAACATCTATTTTCCAGTGTTGGAATTTCCAGACAAATCAAATAACGACCTCTATATAATTTTTAAAGGTTGAATTCGTGTAAATTAAATTGATGATAAATTAAAGAAAAATATTATTTTGGGACAATATAGATTTTGTTTAGGTATTATCAGTTTGATATCCCGATTATTGCAGCGTTTACGGTAACCCAACCGGTTTTGTGCACGTGTTCCCAGTAATAGAGTATTAGAGTATTTTGTTAATCATTTTAATTTTACTATACATAGTACATTTTTTTAATGCAATAATTAATAAACTGACTTACCAAAGGCGTTTAAGTGATTCCGTTGGAACTGTTGGGCTGCCAGCGTTGAATTTTATTTCAAAATAAAATAGACCGAAAACAATGACGGTACATAAAAAATATGTAAGAATATATGAACGATATACTATAATATGTAAAGTTTGTAAATATTACAAAAAAAAAAAAAAAAAAAATGATTTAGTAATATTATGAAACCGTATTCTGTTAGCAAAAACACGACACTACGACCAAAAACCGTCCGATAGAGGTTGTGTGGGATATATAATAATATGTTATATACTGTGTAAAAAAAAAAAAAAAAACGTTTTATTAACAACTAAAGGAACAGAACGGCAGAGCGTACGGAGCGCGTGTGACAGACCGAATGCAAGGCGGCCCGGACGGCAACCACAGCGAGCGTCGCGCCTCGGGGGCTACGGCCAATATGATGATTGACGTCACAGCGCGTATACGTCACGAGCCGCAGCACCGTTGCTAGGGGGCTCTGACGTCACGGCGGCCCTCGCGTAGGCGTACACACTCGCACGCCACGCGCGTCCCGGATGTGTCCAGGGGGCGGTTCTCGATTCACCACGGCGGCGGTGGTGTAATTGCCGTGTATCCCATGTGCCCTCCACACTAAACCACCCCCTTAAAACTACCCCTTCATCAACAATCTATAGTAAAACGCACATCGTAATCAGCACAGACTCGCGGAATATTTTCAAGCAAACTGCGGCGGTGGCGGCGAAAACGAAATCCCGTGACACAACGAAGTTGTTATTACTCGTACATAAAGCCTCCCACGGCGGGTGGTGGTTTTTAAGTCGGAGGCGTTGGGTGAGAGGAGGCGTGGGCGAGGGATGATGTGAATCGGGTCGGTACATGGGAGTAAGATAAAATAAAATAAATAAATAAAACCCTGCAGCAAAAGCTGATGACGTCAATCGTCTTGTACAGGGTTCGTGAGGCGAAAACGGCCCGATGGTATTAGACTTCGACGGGAAGAGGGGGGTAGCATCGTGTGTGGGTTATTTTGTACATAGTTCAATACGAACTTTCATCAAAACACATAATAATATTATAATAACATATGGTAGCGGTAAAACGTAAATAAAAAATTGTCAACAATTTTTATTGTTTTTCAAAACCAACGTAGAACATTATAATTTTATACAATATTTCAACATATAATATATACATAGGTATTATTATTTATTAAACCGACATATTCCCTTTTTAGTCGCATGTTACTTATTAACACAACAATATGGTATATTTATTCAGATTAAAGTTTTATTTATTTATTTATATATATATATAAGTACATATAGTATAACACGCTAAATTATAAAAAACAAATAATTCATACACATATTTCTAACTATCTATAATATAATAATATAATAATACTATTTATCTTATCTTTTAGAATCCTATGTCGTTTTAACTATTATAAAATATATAAAAATGAATGTTTAATAATGTAACTACTATCGTCGTTTATTATATACCTTTGTATGAATGATACATTTACGTAAGTGGTAACAATTTATATTCATAATTATATCTTAAAAACAAATATTTAAAATACTGTTTTACAGACTACAGTTATTAGAACAATTAGGTATTATTAATGGAGGACTCGTTCTTCATAAAAAAAAAAATTTATCATAATTTATAGATTATAATATAATATAAATAGGTACCTTTTTTATGGTTTAAAGTTTAAACCTTAAAGCATACGCAGGTACAAGGTAGTACTTATCTATATTTATACATATTGTTTTAACCAAACCAGTTGTATTTAATCTTAAACAATAATTTTTAAATTACCAATGAAATCGCTCTGCTGTATAATACTCGTATTACCTACTTTTTAAATGTACCTCATTATTGAATACCTACGTCAATGTGATGGATGTGTCAAAATTGAATTCATTGGTAAATCAATACATACACGAAAAACGATTCTAAACTAAGACCTTTATTTAGTGCTTACTCACCAACAGCCGCTATTAACATAAGAAAATTATATAAGATTGAAATATTAATCCAACCAATTATCTTAAAAATATATATTATTGTGTAAATACAAAAATATATTATAATGATATAATATAGGTAGTGTATACTGTCACTGTCCATTTATAAAAATTCAAATATCTATTTGTAAATTTATGGCGGTATCTAAGGTTTTTTGCGCACTAGGTCAAATCAAAATATTTACGCTCGTGGTCATCAACAGAGCGAGCGCTTGTGCCACGCGTGGGGTTGCAAAATTATACCTCCCACTAGGCAATACAATTGCTGGCCAGTTTGATGGATTACCGAATTATTTTCTTAAGTATACATAATATTTTAATGTAAAAAAATATCGGAAGATGTATAGATGTTCTTATAAATTCTAAATAGAATATTGCTTTGTCAATCATTTTCCGTTAAACTCGTTGAAGTATAATAAGCTATTCATCCAATATTCCGGTATTCGGGTATAGGTGGATATTGAATGAGAGGACTTGAGGATACTAACTACTTACCTTCCTAAAAGTTTTAAGAACACATGTCTTAGCCTCCTGGCTCCCCTTTTATAAAAATCGATGTACTCGTAGTGTTCTAGCTGAAATAAACATATTATTATACATTTATACTCGTACTTATTATGTTATTTACTTGGCTTTTTACATTTTTTTTTTAACAAATATTAAATTTAGTTCTAATTCAACTAATTTAATGATCAAATAATTTCTAGTTAGAATATTTTTTAAATGTCGTATTTTACCTAATAGTAAATAATAGGTATGGTACCTAATTGTTTTTGTATTTTTTTCATGGTTAAATTGTTTAGTTTGTAAAATTGTATAAGTTATCTAGTTATACTTAATTAATAATTGTGTATGGGTGTGTGAGTGTGAGGTTCTAATACCTATAATTGTACTGAATATCACAAATCATAAATTTAGCCTCCCTCCTCCCAAAAATTACATCGATATTCCTCCTACTCATTTAGGTATCACATCCTCAGCAAATATAAATATAATAAATAAATAAACTAACAATACTTTAATTAAGCTATACTCTGTTTTATCACCTACTGAACTATTAACAATACATTATACAATAGCATATCATCTAATTGTATATAAAAATATAACTTAATTTGAATAATAATCACGATATTATTATAATCACTTCACCTTTGTATCTACAAGTCTCATTGGAATTTTATAAAAATTAAATTGATACATTAGAAACAATAAAAAATTATAAATACTAATTAATAATAAATATGTATGCAATAATTTCGATTAAAAAATAATCAGCAATATACATTAACATAAAATTATATATAAGGTATTTCAAAATATATATTATAACTTGATTCTAACTTTAAAGAATACAATGTGGGAAATTTTAGATTTGATTGGTTATGTATTTTTCAGGTGTGAATGCTTTATAAATTATTATAATTATTTATCAGATATAAATTATTATTTTATATCTTGTTCACGGAAATTATAATTTGATATTATTAGTTGTTATCTACTAATGTTATTGATAAAATATGTACTACTGTTAATATTTTCAATATTTTGTCCATGCGGATCTGAATAATAAATAATCGACTTAAATTAGGAATGTTTCAAAGAAGTTATGCATTATTTTTGTACAAGCTTATATGTCTTTAAAACGATAGAGTGGTTATTTCATTTTAAATAAAATTACACTTAAATGTTAAATATTAACATAAAATAAAAATAATAATATTAACACATATTAGGTATATATATATATTCCGAAATCCAAATTATGTGTAAAATAAATAAAATTTGTATCGTTTAACGTTTTACACTTATTTATATACACATTTGGAGATTTGCTAAGAAATTAATTTGTGATTAATTGCTTGCCATTCCACGTGTTAGATGACGCGGAAACACGAATACATCACGAGCTTATGTATAATTTATATATGAACTCATTCACTTATTTTTTAGAATCCAATAGATTAATAATTATTAATTGTATGTATTTTTATTATCCGAGCTATACTTTAAATTATAATGCAACTGGATAAGACAATTCTGTGTAAATTATTTTCCAAAAATAACTTTATTGGCATATTATTAATATATCTAAAGATAGAAATAAAGGTTAAATATTATGAACATAAAAAACTTTCATCGCAATCTATATCAATATTATTTGTCTTTACGAAGATTATGCAATATTAATAAATAATAATTTAAACATTTTAAACCATCTTCATAACGTTCAAATGTAAATATGTAATAGGCAAGTCTATTATACTGTCTAAATAAATAGAAATAATAGGTAATTTTATTTTTAATTTAAATAAATAAACAATGAGCTCAGATTTAAGATATTATTTTTTTTTTTTTATATCATATAAAAATGAATATTAAAATATTATTTAAAATTGTTTATTTTATATTATTTTGTATGTGAAATAATTATAATATTTTAGTATACTGAACTAATATGTATAGTTGAAAATTTATCGTGTCAGATCACATTTATGGAAAATTTTATTTTGTTTAAAATAGGAAATTCGCATTAGGCAATCATATTAAATATAGATATAGACGTTTTTTTTATGAGTTTATAACTAAAGATAATAGGTAATATTTTAAGAATTAAATTAAATCATTTTTTCAATTTAAACAAAATATATATCCTTATCTTATAATAATATGTTAATAATTAAATCTCATTAATTAACTAGGTACCTACCAACGATTTTCTGCAATATTTGAACTTTAATAATTTCTTGTTGTAATAAATTGTTTATAAATAATAATAAAAACTATAATTAGTTGTGTTTGAAATAATATAAATACA